>CAUYON010053224.1:0-43834 GCA_963573935.1 Arctocebus calabarensis | reverse complement strand
GCCAAGGAACCCATACACCTATATATACCCTGAGACTAAAGGCCTGAAGGAGGAGACGGGGAAAGACTGGGAGAGAAACGGAGAGAGCTTCTCTCTCCCCACTAGAATTCTCTCCCTCTACCAGGAGCTTTAGTGTTTTCTGTATTCTTCTCTGTGAATAGATTCTGTCTTACCACTGGGAGGTGAGGGGAAATAATGTAATGAAGAATAATAAAATACATGTTAATTGAAAAAAATAATTAAAAACCCCCCAAAACAACAACAACAACAAAAAATTAAAAAAAACCCAAAAAACTAAAATATTGAAAAAAACAAAACAAAACAGATTTTCCGGACTTCAAATAGTGGGTGTCTCAGAGTGGGACAACAGTTGGAAATTGAACTCTATGAGCCAGGAGAGGTGGAGACAAGAGTGAAACAGAAATATCTCACGGAGTCTCATTTTCTGTGCGTTTAGAATACAGGGCTCCTCCTTTACCCTTGATGCCCAGGACAAATGCCCTAAGTTCTGCATCTTAAAGTAGCTGGGAACGCAGCCTCTTATGGAAATTCATCCTTGGGGGGCCCTTTCTTGCTGAGTGAGTGTGGGGGTCACCTGCCCTGAGGGGTGTTGTTATGGGACTGGACTCACAGGACTCAACCCCTCTCCTTGGGCTCACTGCCCTTAGGAAGAAGAGCTCTGAGTGGTGGCTCTAAGAGAACGGTGGCCTGTGAAGGGACCTAGGCTTTGCTTCTCCTTTGCACACAGTCTCTGGGCTCTGCAGGAACTCCAGGGAAATCGCTCTTTCCCCCCTGTTTTGGTAGGTCCCTGCCCTCCCCCGTACTGTTCAGCAAGGGATCTAGAAAACTAACTACGAAGGAACTCAGAGCTGCACAAAGTAGGCGCTCAATAAGTCCTTGCTGAATGAATGAATGAATGAATGAATGAAGGCATGGTACAGGAATGGCCATACCTGTGAGTTCACATTGACTTCTAAATGGCAGCTGCATGAGGCCAGATTCTAGCTCACTCTAGCCCTCCCTCACACTGGCCCCCTTGCAGTCCCTCCAGCCCACCCCACCAAGCACGGTCCCTTTGCAGATGTGTCTCAGGCCTCTGTGGGAGAGACCTCCCTGCCCACCATCAGAAAGACAGCCCCCGCCACCGTATCCTGCTGCCACCCTGCTCTTCTCACTCCCTGGCACACACGCATGGGCCTTTGGCTAACTGCTTCTTCTCTGTCTCTGTCCCCTAGACACTAAGACTCAAAAGATAGAGGCCTGTTGATTTTCAGCATCAATAGCAGTGTCCGGCTTAAAGTGCACAATAAATATTTACTACAAGAAAAGAAAGAGGGAGGGAGGGAGCGAAACTAACAATGTCACGAAGCTGGCAGAATGGAGAGTTCCTGCGAGAGGCTGCTATGCTTCAGAACTTTGCTCCGGGTCCCCTAGAATCCCTGCTTTACAAAAGAAGACGTTTAGATTCTGAGAGGTTGAACCAGGCCCGCCTGATTCTGAAACCCACTCTTTCACTCACTATGCTCTCCCACCTGGACCATGAATTAGGAAATTGAAGTCCAGAGAGGGAAATTTACCTGTGCAAGGTCCCACAGCCTGTTAGGGACAAGCTGGGGTGAGGATCCAAGTCCTGTGACCCCGAGAGCAGGTGTGCCACTCAGCAACCCTGTGGCTCCTAATGCAGAAGTGCACAGCCTGCCTGCCTGAAAGGCCACCGTGGGAACTTTAACCCTGAGTGATCAGAGTTCTTGTGATTGTCCAACAGACCCAGGACATAGGTTACAACTGATATCAATCAGCCAGGATTCAGTTGCAGAAAGCAGAGCCCCACAGCTATAGCCAGTGTAGCGGGAGGGGATTCAGTAAGGCTAGCACATGACTTCGGGAATTCCTGGGGAGGCTACAGGTGCAGGCACTGGGATAAGCGGTAGGGGATACAAAGCTACACGACAGGACTGATCACAAGACAGCCACCATGTCTTCTGTGACCAAGAAACTCCGTGGAATGGAGAATCACCAATCCCTCCATGACGGGCACATGGTGGACCCCTCTCTCAGGAAACCACTCATGCTCCAGCCCCAAGACTGTACCACGCTTGCCAGAATCCTCATAAGAGAAAAGGATGCCTTGTGCCCTGTGTAGCCGACTGTCATGGCTTTGCTCACATCCCTTCCCATGGAAGTGCCATTTCCATGAAAGCCGCTCCGACTCCACAATGCCGGCCAGTGTGCCGTTTGGCCTGCGTGCTCTCTCTGGCATACGACAATGCAGTCTGCAAACTCATCCAAGCACTTACACCTCATTGCTGAATAGCACTATGGTCATCTCTGAGGGGCTCCCCTTGGGAAGCCGTGCACGGACACCAGCGCCTAGGCTACCCTTCAAAGCAATTTTGGAACTCTTTTCCTGGAATAACCATCAGAGCTGTCGTGGTCCAAGCTCCCTCACCCCAGGAGAGGGATATCTCCATAGCACTGGTTAGAAACCATTTCCCATCCTGGTTAAGTCCTTGACACCCAAGGAGGAACCTGCTTGATCACACACGCTCGGCCACCTGCCTCTCTGTCTTACTTCCTTCATTATTCCCCTCCCAGTGTTTCTTGGAGTTATGTCTTAAATGAACTATTTGCACTTGAATCCTTATCTCGGGGTCAGCTTTGGTGGGGCTTGTCCTTGGGGGTCCTCCTAAAGCTGTACAACAAACCAAGGTCCTCCATGCAGGACTCAGTGGCAGAGGAAGGCAGACGCCCGAGGCACTTCCAGTACGACCTCCGAGTCCCGAATCTCACATAAGTGCACATGCCTGCCTGAAGTTACATCGCTTCTAGAAACTTCACTGCTAGGAGGACCAGAAAAATCACTGTTAGTTTCCCAGCCGCTCAGTCGAGGCAGGCCCGGAAGGAGGAGCGGGGGTGGCTGCAGCAGGGTGACCCCTCAGGCTCCTCACCCAACTCCCACACCCCGGACCACATGCAGTTTTGGGAACTCAGAGCCCAGCCATAAGATCTTCAAGTTCACGGGCATCAAGTTTCAGAATCTTAGGACGTCAGGGCTGGGAGGGTACGTGGAGACTCCTCGTTAGGGTCATAAAAACTGAGTCTCCATCGGAGAGGGGAACAGCTGGAAGTTCCCACAGCAGATTAGGGGCAGATGGGAAACAAGAATTCCATTCTCCTCGATTCTGGAAAAATGATTATTTTTTATGTCGCTCAACTGCATGCTTCATTAAGCCTGGGTGTCCTCCTGGGAGAAACTCTTGCCATGTCCTGCTATCATCTCTAAACAAGTAGGCATCAATAGCTCTTTCATGATGGAGTGCTTACTGAGTGCTTATGCTGTGGTAAGCACTTTGCACGTGTAGTGCAGAAAAACTTCTGGAACTAGAATGCCTGGGGGTTCACCCAGCTCCACAACTCACCTTGCTCAAGCAGCTTGGCCTCTTGGTGTCATCCTGTCTTTGTGTGTCATGTGCATATGCAATGACAGTACCTACTGTATAGGGCAGCTGCAGCTGCAAAAATGAGGTTGGGATTTTTGCCCAAAGTCACACAGTAAGTGGCACAACCAGGTGTTGCAACCAAAGCAATGCGCTTCCACTCTTAACCTCTATGCTAAACATAAATAAGCACAAACCTTCAAATGGTCATTGACCTAATCCCAAAGCAAAAGTATCAAGCTTGTAAGCCAATCCTGAGCAGTCTATTCATTCCATAAAGATTTATGAAGCACCTAGTGCATGCCTACAAGAATATGGTGCAAAGCTAACCTACCACCTAGCTCCACATGCAGTCTGATAAAGCCAAAAGGTGGAGAACAAAATCAAGTCAAGAGTCAGAAAGCAATCGCTTCTTGGCCTTTTGGCTAAGATCAAGTGTGAAGAGTCAGAAAGCAACTAGCATCCTGACTGCGCCAGCAGCCTTGATCCAGCCCTACCTGAAGCATGCTGAACCCCTGGACTCACAATCTCTTGAGCCCTTAAATCACCATTACTTGCTAAATTAATTTGAATTGTGTTTTCTATTATTCATACCTACAAGCCTTGATTGTGAGAGTAGGTTTGGCTCAACTCATTCTCACATTCAGCAGGACAGATGCAAAAGCATTAAAAAAAAGAAAAATCCTCCTCACTTCCTGATCTTAACCAGTAACTTCAGATTTTCCTGTAAAAGCAATTGGGTCATGAACGCGTTTGGCATCACTTCATGAAGCACAGCATGGGACCTTTCCAAGAGGACCCTTTAAAATAGGGCCTCCATTGCCAACAGCATGTATTTATTTATTTACTTATTGAGTAGAGTGCTGTGACATCATCATAGCTCAGAGCAACCTCAATCTCTTGGGCTCAGGCGATCCTCTTGCCTTAGCCTAGGATTACAGGCACCTGCCACAATGCCCGGCTAGTTTTTCTATTTTTAGTAGAGAGGGGGTCTTGTTCTTGCTCAGATCTTGATCTCCTGAGCTCAAGCAATCCACCTGCCTCGGCCTCCCAGAGTTGAAAGATTACATGCATGAGCCACCATACTACCTAGGTGCCTGTAGCATTTAAAGATCGTATGCTTGAGTGGTCCCTGGAATGTGGTGGCATGTCCCAGAGGCAGCTGGCCTCATGGTTAAGAGAGACACCTGCTCCAATCCTGTCTCTACCAATCCTGAGCTGGGTGACATTGGGCACATTACTCTGTGCTGCTATTCCCTCATCTGCACAGTGGGAGTAACATAGCACCAACCCCTGCAAATGCTGAGAAAATTAAACAAGACAGTGTATATAAATCACTTGACACAATAAATAGTAACTATGCAGGTATATGAATACATACAATAGCCCAGATAATGAATGGGGCTTCCCCAAGTATAGGCTTCAACACTATATTTATGGAGTGAACATCTCAAACCTGAGTGCCAAATAGAACTCGTAGAGAAGTGAGTGTGTCATTCTTGTGTCTTTCACATTACTTTGAAAGCAGGGTCAAGCTTTTGAGAATTAAGCAATAATGTGTGTGTCTTGGACAGGTTAGCTCTTCATGGGAAAAAGAGGAGGAGAAGATTTCTGATCGCTTCTTTCAAATATTTATTCAGCACTAAATCTGTGCAGGGCACTGAGGATAAAGGTGATGACAAGAAACAGGAGGTCGTCAATCATGTAGCTTAACATCATTCATGTTTTTCAAACTGTAGAGTCACACCCATCAGTGAGCTCATCAAATCAGTTTAGTGAGTTGTGACCAGTGTTTTTAAAAAATGAAATAGGGCAGATCAAGGTTGATCACCCACAGCCTATGGGCCAAATCCAGCCTACTGCCTGTCTTTATATATAAAGTTATTGGAACACAGATATGCTCATTTATTTACACATTGTCTGTGGATATTTTCATGCTAAAACAGTGAAAGTAAGTAGTTGTCACAGAGACTGGGTGGCCAGCAAAACTGAAAATACTTGCTATTTGGCCCTTACAGAAAAAGTCTGCCAATTCCTGGGCTAGACTAATATGGAAGTTATAATGTTGTTCACCAAATATTATAAATTCACCCTCTGGGTCCACAGTAGGACTCCACTTCTTCACCTTGTTTAAAATTATGGTCACGTGGCTCAGTGCCCCTAGCACAGTGGTTACAGTTCCAGTCACATGCACCGAGGGTGGCGGGTTTGAATCCAACTTGGGCCAGGTAAACAATAATGACAACTGTAACAAAAATAAAATAGCTGTGTGTTGTGGTGGGTGCCTGTAGTCCCAGTTACTTGTGCGGCTAAGGCAAGAGAATCACTTAAGCCCACGAGTTTGAGGTTGCTGTTAGCTGTGACGCCATGGTTCTCTACTGAGGGCGACACAGTGAGATTCTGTCTCGAAAAAAAAAATTATGCTCCCATGGTTGCTGACTGATGTTAACAGAAACTATGAGAGGTTATCAAATGTAGTAAGGGTAAGTATTGTTTCTTGAAACTTTCGGTCATATATGTGTTTTATATCGTTTTTACATGTACAATTGGGATGCGTTTGTACGCAGTTTTTTATATGGCATTACAGGGGTGTAGTATAAAATATGTTGCTTATTGAGGATCATGGTCAAAAAGTGTTTAAAAACAGTGGCCTAGAATTTTGGAATAAAATGAAGAGTCCAGAGAATAACATCTAACATATTTGAAAGGAAGGGTTAGTTTTAATCCTCTGCATACCTAGGGGAAAAAAGGCTGGTTTTTAGCTAATAATTCTCCAAGTCTCTAGGGCAGAGGTCAGCAAATATTTTCAGTAAAGGACCAGATATTTCAGATTTTGAGGGCCAAGAAGTCTTTGTTGTAACTATTCAACCCTGTCATGGTAGCAAGAAAACAGCCATTGAGAATACAGAAGGGAATGGGTGGGAGGGTGTGCCAATAAAACTTTATTTACAAAACAGGCAATTGGCCAGATTTGACCTGTGGGTCTTAGTTTGCCAATCCCTGAAACTATAGTAAGAAGGACTTACATTTCAGATCTATGGGAAAACTAAAGAGAAGTTCCTGTTAGAAGAACAATGCCCCAGAGTGTACCTTGCACAGCGGGTGGGGAGGGGGTTGAGGGGGTCAGTAAACCATGGCCCATGGGCTAAATTCTAGCTGCTTTCATAAATAAAGTTTTATTTGTTCATTTGTTGGCTATGGCTGCTTTCATGTGATGACAGCAGCGTTGAGTAGTTACAACCGAGGCCATCTGGCACAGAAAGCCTAAAATATTTACTCTCTGGCCCTTTACAGAAAATATTTGCTGACCTCTGGCCTACATGGCCTTACTCATACTCAGGCTCATGTTCAAACAGTGGTGGTTAGGGGCTTAAGGTGGATCCAGGGCCATATCCAGAAAAGTCCTTAGAACAAAGGAAGCCCCAAACAGAATGATATTTGCAATAAAGTAAATAGGGCAAAAGCCAAAAAAAGAATCAAAGTAACCCTTGGCCCTGCACCCTGGAGAGATTTGGACCGCAGTGATGCTGAAGAAATGTGTTCACAGCTAAAATGTGCTCCATAAATGTTAGAATAACAAGAACAATAAATAGTAATAAAACACAAAGCCATGCACCCTGTCTCCAAGGGCAAGACCTCCTGGGGTTTTGAGCCTAGAAGTAGGGAGGGAACAGCCCTACAACAATGGCCAGTTTTGGCAGAGGGGCTGATGGTCCTGTGGGGACCCAGTGGGTGAGGTCCAGAGGAGGAAGTTCAGATAGAAGCAAGAACTGGGGAAAGATGTCTCACTCCAACTGGGAAGAAGGTCAACCCTTATTCTCAAGCGCCATAAAGAGTGCTGAGGGTCTTTGCCAGACTCACTCAGGTTCTGAGTGTCCCCTCATCCCAGAATCCTAAGGGCCAAACTGCAAGACAGACTGAGACATTTTGGTGTCTTCTGCACCAGGAGGCTTTGCCAACCCCACAGTCAACAGCTGACACCTCGGACGGATGGTCCCAGTCCCTGCACCTTCTGCAGCAAAATGCCAGAGAAGGTCCAAAAAGCTAACCTGAAAAGCTAACCCAAGAACAAAACTGTCGGATCAAAAGCTGCTACAAAAGCTGACTAGGCAGATACGAGCAATGATGTGTTCCCTTCCTGCAACACGCCCAGAAGGGCCCAGCAGGCCGCAGAGGTGAAAGGCAGATCCTGTCCAAAATCATCAAATGCCCTAAGGATGACCGGAGTCATGAAAAGTCTAAACAAACCCAAGCTTCCCGAACCTCCAAAGAGCACAGGAGAATGTGGATTATGGTAATAGCATTCACAGCAGCCTGCGTTTCTGCAGGCTCCGAGGGCTTGGAAACGCCAGGCAGGGCATCTGTGGGGGCTCCACAGGCGGCAAGCAAAATAATTCCAGGACAGAAACGCTGAGGTGCAGGCGTGCTCACTCCCCTTCTTGAGATGTTTTGGAGCTGGTTAACAGCAGGGAGCATGAGTTTTCCAAAAATCTGTCAGATGGCCACTGAGTGCCCAGCCACTTTGTCTCAATGAAACAAACTCTTAAATAGCACTTATGACACACCAGGCACTGTTCTAAGCACTTTATATCAAAGATCTCGCTTAGTCCATGATGCTGCTGTGACACAGGCATCTCCAGTTTAGGAAACTGAGGCCTAGAGAGGCCAAGGCCACCCAAATAGGGGAGGGACCTTCCTACTGCTAACTGCAGGAGGCAAGCTCTTCTTTTTGAAGAATGAAATGCCTTGCCAGGAGATGGTCAATGTAGCATCCTGGTCTTTCATACTTTCCTCTTCTCCTTTTTTCTTTTTTTCTTGAGACAGTCTCACAATGTCACCCTGGGTAGAGTGCGGTGGCATCACAGCTCACAGCAACCTCTGACCCTTGGGCTTAATTAAGTGAGTCTCTTGCCTCAGCCTCCCAAGTAGCTGGGACTACAGGCGCCCACCAGAACACCTGGCTATTTTTTTGTTGTAGTTGCCATTGTTGTTTGGCAGGCCTGGGCTGGATTCGAACCCACTAGCTCCAGTGTATATGGCTGGCGCCCAGGCTGCTGAGCTACAGGAGCCGAGCCTCCTCCTTTTTCGCCTGACACCGCTTCTCAGTACACAGCAGGCACGATTAGGTAAGACGTGAGAGCCAGACACACCGAACATTTTCTGAGCACGGACTGCGTGCCAGGTTCCTCCGGGGCTTCATTGCCGACTCCTCTAACCCTGCTCTCAGCGGATGCGCTTTCTCTTCCCAGCTGGGAGGTGAAGGTGCTGCGGTTTAGGAAGCCTCCCGAAGACGCAGTGATGCCAGTGGCTGATGCCCCAAGCACCTGCCTCGAGTGACAGGCTCCAGGCCACTCCGCATCCACCTCCTCACTGACTCCTCATGCCAAAACTCTGATCAGGCCCCCTCATTCCTCCCACTGCCCCACTGAGGACTGAGGCTGCAACTGGCCTGAAGCTTGTGCAGCCCTTACAAACGTGCCAGGAACTCAGAGTGGAAGTGACCTTTGAGGACCCAACCCTGTCCTCAAGGCTGCAGCCAGCATCTCCTATCACTCATGAGGAGTTGTGCACAGGAGTATTCCCATGGGACCGTTCTTGCTTGGTCGCGTGGACCACAACATCCCCCCTTTCCCAGGAGAAATCAGGCACACGCTTGCCTTCGCCAGACTCAGCCATTCCTTGGGCACTCTGGAGCCAGCCAGAGGTGACAGAGCAGGGAGGGGGGCATTTCTGCAGGGCCTGGAGCCCGCTCAGGGTCCAGTCTGGGGAGGCCCCAGGCTAAACCCGGGAGCTTTCAGCACCTGCCCTGCTTGTTTCTGGCAACTCCCCGCACTGTTACGGAAGGAATGGAGGAGAGAGGGAGAGATGGAAAAAAAGAGAGAAAGCACAGGAACAGATAAAAATAAAAAGGGGGGATTCAGGCCATGGAGAGGTTCTTTTACAGAATAGCATTTTGATGAATTACGCGCAGATGAGGCAACAACACGTGGATTCAGTTTCCCTTAATATTCTTACAGCCTTGGAAATTAGCACGGGGGAACTGCCGCAAAGTGGACCCTTGCTTCCCTCTGCACACTTCGCTGCCACTCTCTGCTGTTGGGTCTGTGTCACACTTGAAATCCTTCAAGGAGAAAAGAGTTTGAGCTGGAAGGCGAACACGCTGAGCCTAGCTGCGTGACCTCGGGCAAGGCAAGCCACCTACCCTCTCCAAGCTGGGTTCCCTTATGTGTAAAGAGAACCTCACCCCTCGTCTGGGTGAACTTTTCTGCTCAAATCCCAGATCTGAGACTCCCTGTCCCCTGTTGCTATAATAATCATTCAATAGCCAACCACAGCTCCTGGGCCCCAGAAGGCCCCCAGAAAGCACTGAGTGTATTTTTCTCATGAATCTCATGAGAAGTCTGGGAGGTGTATGTATTCTCTCCATGCTAAGAGAGGATAAGAGTTAGTGAGAGTGTGTTCATTTAGTCATTTGACAAAAATGAGCACTTACTTTTACTGTCAGGATTTCTGTGAACAGCACTGACATTCAGAGTGGGTCATTCTTTGTTGGGCAGGGAGGCTGTCCTGTGTACTTGAGGATGTGCAGGAGGCCTTTACTCATCAGAGGCCTGTAATGCCCTCCCCTGCAGGTGTGACAACCCAGAACGTCTGCAGATGCTGTCAAATGCCCCCCTGGGGGCAGAGTCGTTCCTGGTGGAGAACCTCTGTTCTACCTGGGTAGAGCCAGGGAATCTTCCCTCTGAGGTAGGTGTGTTGGTGTCTTCAAACCTGCCTTAGAGAGGGTAAGTGGTTCGCCTTGCCCAAGGCCACGCAGCCAGTGTCAGAGAGGGGACACAAACCCAAGGAGTCTCGTTCCAGGGTCCTGGTGTGCAATTCCTCTCCGCTCGGCGGCCCAGGTAAGCAATGTCTGCACAGGGATGGTTGGAGGCCTTTGATGTGTTGCCTTTGAGGCTGGGTTTATTCACTATGCAGCTACACACACAGACAAAAATGTCCCTAAATGTCAGGGGATGCCTTGCCCCACCTCTCATCTTTTCCCCAAAATGGTCTTTCTGCTATAAAATGGTACTTTTCCTTAGATTACCATTACCCCTCTTTGGTGAAGCACATTAGTAAACAAACAAACAAACAAAAACCCAGTTAATAACAAGAACCTAGTCACAACCACTTCATGATTGATAAGCACTTTTATAACATTGAGAACCCTCATCTATCATGTACCACTTGCTAAGATCCAAGGGCTTTTGTAATATTTCATATAATGCTCAGGGCAAGCCTTTGAGGTAGGGGGTGAATATCTCCATGATACAGACGAGGAAGCTGAGGCACAGAGAGGGGAAGTAATCTGCCTGACATCACACAGCTGTGCTCTCAACCACAGTGATAACCTGCCCATCTTAACAGTGTTGCACAGAGTAATGAATTTAATCTCTCACAATGGCCTTGGCAGACAGATATTACAACCTGTATTTTACAGATGTAGAAGCTGAGCCCCAGAATAACGAAGAAGCTGCTCCAGGCCGCACAGTTATGGAGAGGCAGAGCCAGGACTTGACTTTGGAGTTTGATTCTCTCTTTGTGGCTTAACCCCCTGGTGGATCTTGGGGGTAACCTAAGCTATCTCATCAAACCCTTCTAACTCCTTTGTGGACGGGGCTGTGCCCACTTTACAGAAGAGATACATGAAGGGGTGGGTGACTTGCCTGACTCCAGGCAGCTGTTAGGAACGCAGTTCCATGGGTCTCCAGGACACAGACCTTCCCACGGTGCCATCCAGCAAGGGGGCCTCCTTGCTAGCGTCCCCCAAACCAGCCTTCTCAGTCAATACACCCTCCAGACCTGCAGGTTTGGGCTTTGGAAAGATGGGGTGTCTCCCACGTCTCCCACTGCTCATTTTATAGTTGTCTCCCCATTCACGCCAAAGGGAACGATCCAGAATGGCACAACAGATGGCTGGTCAGTAGGCTGGGGAGCTGGCAGGCAAATCTTTCACCCTGGGGTCAAGGGCTCTGCTCCAAAGGTCACCATATACAGCAATCCCTGTTCCCTCTGACAGCTGTTGGGGTCTTGCCCGTGAGAGGCCTGTGGGTGCTCAGGCCTGGTCAGCAGGAGACAGCTGGCCACAGCCCCAGGGCCAGACAGCTGCCTGAAGCTTTTGCCACCTCTCTCTCAGCTGGCCCATTGCCTTCCCCTCCTAGAGTCCTGTGCTTGGTGCTTGCCACCCTCACAGAACAAAGCATTTAAGCCCTCGGGGGCAGGACACTGACAGACCTGGGTCTGAGTCATGGCCAGATGGGTGAACTTTGTGCTACTTCTTTTAAATCCTTATCCCCTGGACTTTTGTATCTGTGCCCATAGCCGCGTGGCCTCAGTAATCACAGTTGTTGTGATCACTTATTTGTTGTTAGTAATTCAGCATCAGCAGGGTGGTTAAGAATGTGTGCTCTGGATCTAGACACCTGGGCCTGAATCCTGGCTCCCCACTTAGGACCAAAGCGACCTTGAGCAATGGTTTGACCTCTTCGTGCTTTCGAGTCCTTATTTGGAAAACTGTTCATCCTGATATCAACCTCCAGGGCTATCATACAAGTGACATGTGAGAAGCACTTACATCCCCACCTGGAAGGCAGTATGTGATCAATAAATCCAAGCTATTACTATTATTGATTTGTGTTTCTGCCCATTCTGTGTGGGACATCCTCTTTGGTTTATTTACTTACATTTTTAAATTTGGGTAAATCCTTAAAGGCCAGATCAAGCCTTTCCTCTTCCTAAAGATTTCTGAGCTACCCAGGAGGGCCTATTATACTTCTCGTGTATCTCTGCAAAGTCTTTGTACAATGTTGGGCACATAGTAGGTCCTTCATCTAATAATAGTTATGAATGGCTATTTTTATTTTGTTTTTAGAGGCAAGGTCTTGCTCTGTCACCAGACTGGAGTGCAGTGGCAAGATCCATAGCTCACTGAAGCTGTGAAGCAATCCTCCTGCCTGAGCCTTCTGAGTAGGTGGGGCTACAGGTGTGCACCCAACTAATTTATTTTTATTTTTTGTAGAGATGGGGTCTTACTATGTTGCCCAGGATGGTCTTAAACTCCTGGCCTCAGGGATCTTTCTTCCTTGGCCTCGCAAAGAGCTGGATTATAGCCATGAGCCACTGCACCTGGCCAAATAGCTATGGCCAAATAATATAATATAATTATTACTCGGTAATATTATATGCCGAGTAATATTACTATCCTTGACATACATTATCTTTACTCTCCTCTCAACTTTATGTCTTAATAATAGATCCATCCTATTAATGAGGAAACTGTTGCTTAGAGAAGTTCAATCACTTACCCGTCACAGCAGTAATAAGTGGCACAATTGAAACTTAAGGAATTCCAGGGGTTAAGCAACCTGTCAGAAGGTAAGAAGGCTAGCGTTTTTGATGTATCATCTCTCAGACTCTTACAAATAGAGAACCCCACACAACTCTGATTTCTAAGAATATCAGTCCGCTTTCTCATAGCAAGCTTCTGTTGCAAACTAGTTTTCGTGGTAAGGTTTTACAGTAAATCATTCTCTTTCCCTGGAAGATGCTGTATTAGTCAGGACCCTTTCTGTTGCAAATGCAGGAAATTTAGCTCAAATTGGCTTAAATAAAAGCCAATATAACTGACTCACATAACTGGAAACGTGAGGAATAGTTAGCTTCAGACGTAGTTTGATCAAGGGATCTGTCCTCTCTTTTTCAGTTTTGCTTTCTCTGATGTTGACTTCATTTTCAGGCACAATTGAAGAGAGACACAGGAGAAAGGAAGAGAGAGAAAGAGAAAGCACAGAAGCTGTTGGAGAAGACGGCTCCCAGAACCTTCAAGCCCACCCCATCAGCAGTGAGATGGTACTTTCCCCCTAATAATAAGGGCTAAAATCTAGGAATTATTCTGATTGACTCACCTTGGGTCATGTGCCCATCCCTGAACCAATCACTGTCACCAGGGCGGTGCTACGCATTCATGCCGGGATTTGAGCCACAGCCCATCCAAGGCTGGGGTCTTGGGATGAGCTTCCTCCTGAGCCAGGTGGCCTGAGAGTGGCAAAGGAGTGTTTCTCAAAAGGACAATCAAGGTGTTTTTATGCCAATAATGGATCTAGATTGATAAAAATGATATTGAGACAACTGGGAAAATCTGAATATGGAGTGAATGTAGGATACTAGTATAATATTAATAATAAATGTCCTGAGTGTGATAACAGTATTGTGAATTTGAAGGAGAAGGTCCTGTTAGGAGATGCACACTGTGGTAAACAGCATTCCAGACACCCCAAAGGTCTCTGTCTCCTGGTCTTCACACCTCTGTGTAATCTCCTCCAACCCTGTACTAGCATTGGTCTGTGTGACCGGTAGATCAATAGAATATGGAAGAGTGATGAGATGTCATACTGAGATCTAAGCTATAAAACACAATGGCATCCATATCTCATTCTCTCTCTTCCTCTTTCTCTCTTCCTCTCTCCTCTAACTCTTTGTTTACTTTGGGGAAATCCAGCCAAGGTGTCACGAGCAGCCCTATGAAGAGAGCTATGTGGATAGCTGAGGCCTATATGGGAAGGCACTGAGGCCTCCAGCCAAGAGCCACATAGGTGAGCTCCACCATGCCAGACATGAATGCAGCCCTGGTTCACACTGTGATTGTAAACTTGTGAGAGGCCCTGAACAGAGGACCCAGCTCAGCTGCTCCCAGATTCCTGACCTACAGCAGCTATGATATAATAGATATTTGTTTTCTTAAGCCATTAAGCTTTGGGGGTAATTTGTTACATAGTAATAGATAACTACTACTTACGCTGAGGTCTGCAAATGACTCTCAAACAGTTTTGCAAAAATTCACAGAGGAAGACAGTGATAAAGGAAATGTGGCAAGTTTTTAGCAACTATTGAGTCCATGGGGCGGGTATGAGATGTCCACAGTGCTATTTTCTGTAGGTTCAATATTTTCCATATTAAAAAGCTGGGGAGAAAAAAGAGAAGAGTATAGACTTTGAAGCCAGGCTACCTGCATTTGAATTTGGACTTTACCTGTTGTGTGTCTTTGGGATTACTGAATCGCTCTGTGCCTCAGTTTCTGCGTCTGTATACTGGAATGAAAGTAGCATCTATCTCATGTGGTGAGGATTACATGGATTAATGTATGCACAGCTCTTAAATAGGGGCCTGGTTCCCCTGTGCCACATCACGCTCCTTTTGAACCCCTTGAGCCTGGCGCAGAGACTTGGCAAAGAGTAAGCCCACAAGAAATATTTGTAGAATGAATGAATGAATGAGTTGATTTTCTAATCCATGGTATGCAGGCTTCTCTTGGTTTTGAAAAGTTCCTCTGTTAGCTAATGTGGCCAGAAAAATCTCTGTGGAATTCAAAAATTCCAAATTGCTTTGCTGGAAGCATGGCCTGAAAGGGTGGATTAAAAAGGGGGGGGGGGAGATCAAGGCATGATGAAATGTGTGCATTGGAATACCAAGCTAGAAAACCAAGGAGAAACAATTATGGGTTTCTGTTGCAAAACAGCAGGGCTACCCTCCAGACTGGCTTTCCTGTGTGCCTGGCAGAAAATCAACACCAATTTCCAAACAAAAATCTGTACTGCAAGGTAATAGTAACTAACCCTTACCAAGCGGGGATGTGTCCTAGGCACTGTTCTAACTGCACTGCATCTAGTAATTCATTTAATCCTTACAACAACCCCAGAAACTAGTACCATTATTCTTTCCATTGTATAGATGAGACACATGGCATAGTGAAGTAACTTGCTCAAAGTCACACAGCCTAGGAACTTGTGATCTCAGGCAGACTCAGATCAGATCTTTGTAAATTAAAAATGTCTGAAGATTATAAACTCCTTATTCTCCATGAAGTTCCTCTCATAGATTCATGGATATGAGTTCAATCCCAGTGCTCCAACTAGCAGAGATTTTTTTTTTTTTGTTCTTTCTTTCTGAAACATGAGCTAGATACGTCTGTAGATTTTATAGACACGAAGGGATTTATTACTTTGCAATCAAACTGCTCCAGGGCAGTGTTGTCTTTTCCTTCACAGAGCAAGACTGTCATAAATTAAAAGGGTTCCCCATTCCGGTGGCACTTAGCTCGGCCACGTAAAATCACTTTGGACTTTGCCCTCATCTGACCTTTCTAAACCACTTTCCAGGCATCACTACTTCTGGGACCTGAGCAGGGTTGATCATGAGAGCATTGCTCCTGCAAATGGGGCCACAAATTATTCCGGGCATGAGGGAGAACAGAAATGCCAACTGGAGTCACATTCTGGGAACTGCGGAACTGTCAGGACTGGTGGGGGACACCCCTCCGGTCACCCTGGAGAAGTGGGCTGGAGGAGAACCAGCCTCTTCCTCCTGTCCTGCTGGGAGAAGGGCTTGGGCACTTCCCCCCCCCCCACTGATGTCATTTCATCCCACCCAAGGAGTAATACCTTATGCCACATATTCTGAGAGAAGGACATCTGCTTTTATGGGAGGAAACAGTGGCCCTTTTGTCCCCCAAACCAAATGCCATCATTTTCCCTCCGACTGTCAGATGGGATAATGATGATGATTCTGAGAATAGCCACCATGTAACAAGGCCTTATTAAATCATAATATCAATTATCATCATAGCCCCTACTCATTAATGATATACTATAGGTTGAGTAGCCCTCATCTGAAATGCTTAGGACCAGAAATGTTTGGGATTTCAGATTTCTTAGGATTTTGGAATATTTGCAATACACACACACACACACACACACACACATATGCTTAGTGGTTGAACATCCCTAATCTGAAAATAGAAAGTCCAAAATGCTCCAATTATACTTCCTATGAGCATCAAGTTAGGGCTCAAAAACTTCTGGATTTAGGAGCATTTTGGAATTTGGATTTTTGGATTTGGGATATTACTATTAGATAATAATATTTATTCTTATCATATTGCAAAATCATATAGTCTACATTATTATAATAAATGAAATTAATATAATATATTGAAAATAGCATTATAAAGTTATAAATAAATAATTTTAATTTGGCATTCATTGCGATCTCACTATGTGCCAGAGACTCTTCTAAGTACTTAACAGGATTTAATTCATAGAGCAGCCCTGTAAGCAGGCACTGATATTAGCCCCATGTTTTCCGATAAGGGAGCCAAGGCACAGAGAGGTGATGTCACGTGCCCAAGGTCACATGGCCACCATGTGGTTCACCCCATTCCATTAAGGTACATGCTATAATGGTCCCCATTTTCCAAGAGAGGGAGATGAGTACTGGGAAGTGATGTGCCATGGTAATAACAATAATTAATAACATCATTATTGATGATTGAGCATTTCTTAGGAGCCAAGCATTATGCTGGACACTTTGAGAGCACTGTCTTATTTAATTCTCTCTGTTGCCATTTAACAGAGGAGAGGAAAGCCCAGAGAGGTGAGGCCAGTCACACAGCCAGTATGTGGGCCGGCAAGGATCAAATGTAGGCTGAGTAATTCATTATGACAGCCTATTCAAACAGATGCTACAAAAGTGCTCTCAGCAGGCTGTCCTGATGGGACTTCAAACAAGAACCTGGAATTCTGCTTCCGGCACGCACACTACAAAGGAAAGGTCTGGCTCTGAGTAGAGCTGATGCAAGGGAAACGTGCTCCATACCCCAGCTCAGTCTTATCCACATGTGTGTGGTCTGGTGCACCAGCCTCCTCCCTGGCCTCCCTGCCTCCAGCCTCCGCATCTCCAGTCTCATCTCTTATTATTGCCCTGTGATATTAACAGAATTCAGAATTTGTTTATTGACAGAATAGATGCTCAGTAAATATGTGTTGGATGAATGAACGAATTCTAAAATACAAATCAGATCATAGCTCTTCCTCTTTGAACCACTTAATGCAGGACTTTGGTCATCCGGCCTCCTCTCAGTTCTCCAACCTACTCATCTCCTGGCCCAACCCCCCATTCTCCACTCACACTGATGCCTTCTAGGTTTTCTAAACATGTCATTGTATGCTTCTGGTCCTTTGCTGCCTCCGATTCCCTTCCCTACCTTGTCCCCCCCGATGAACTCCCATTCCATCCTCATGATCAGGCTCGAGTGAACTGTCTTCTTGGTGGGTCTAGTGGACACCTGCTGTCTGTACCTGCCCAGCGTCCATCTCCTCCATCAACTGTTTTGAACAGAGTTCCTCCTCCATCCTTATCCTTTGGGTGGAGCTGATCACCCTCAGGCCCCACAGTGCTGTTTAGCGAGGGATGGGCCCATGACCCAACTGGACCAGTGAGAGTCACACCTGCAATTGAGCTTTTTGGGGGGAACTGTTGGGGAAAGAAGTGCCCTCTCTGCTGCCACTGCCAGTCCTCAGGATGATGAACCCCTGGAGCAGGTGGAGAACAGCATGATGAGAAAGTCTGCTCAGAGGAAAACCACACAGGAAAACAGAGCTGAGACACATGGGTGAGCTAGACAAGACAGGAGAGAGAAACCACTTTGACACGGTTTGAACCCCTGGATACAGCCATACCTTCAGGTGGACTTTTCCATTCTTTGAGCCAATGAAGTCTTTTTTTTTTCCTCAACTACTTTGAGATTTCTTCCAGTTGCCACCAAAAATGCTGTCATACACAGAGACATTACTGACTTCCCCACAAAGTGTGACCTCCCCATCCTCGGAGTGTGGCTTAGTTTTATAGCGCCCTTAAGATCCTCCAGTAAGAATCAGTTAAGTATTCATCCTCTGCAACATGAGGTCTTGAGAGCATAGGCCAGGTCTTATTTATCCCCAAATTCCCAGGAACAAGGGCAGCATCTGCTCCAGGCAGGGGCCATTAAATACCATTGGCTAAATTCATTCATTCCTTCATGCAACAGTTACTTGCTGCGCACCTACAGTGTGCCAGGCACTGTTCTAGGTGTGAGCATGGATGCCCTCCTGCCTCTCCCATTGACTCCCTGGTGACCTTGTGTATCTCCACAGAGGCCACATAGGCAAGGCTCAAACAGAGTACAACTCAAGTCTTGACAGAACACCCTGTATCCTCCTGGGACACAGGCACAACACAGCCCTACAAGGAGTCGTAGCAAGGTCATTTCTCATTGGCCCTCTTGGTTCTAGCGGTGCCTGGCACATTCCACCTGCCCCCTCTTCAGTATAGCTGCAGACTGCAAAACCACTTAGCTGGTGTCTAGGGTTGGTTCCTCAGTGACAGAGTGACCCACCACTCATGTCACCTGTCATCTGGCCCTTCCAGTTTGGTGACCCCCAGTGGGCCTAGGATGTGGGAACTGATATTCCCCTGATCTTGCCTATGCTGCTGTAAAGTAATAATAAGCTATCTAAGCCATCTCAGTGTGCTGTCTCCTTAAAGCCCAATCTGCAGAAGTCCAGCCAGCCAACTGGGCAGCCACGTGGCCACTCAGCACTTCCTCCAGCCTCCTTAGACCTGGTGCTGTCCTCCCGCCCCAGCTATGTAGGAGGGGCCTTTATAACTCAACCTGCCCTGACCTAACGTGATGGGGTCCTTACCATATGCCCAGCACGGTGCCAAGAATCTAGCCGGCCTTGTCTGGCTTCAATCTCAAAAGATCCTACGAGGAAGGCAGTAATGAACGGTTAGAAGCCCGTTCAGCGAGGACAGACACTGAGATCCACAGAGGGTAAGACGCTCACCTCCACTTAGTAGAGCTGGCCATAATCCCCATTCCAGTGCACACAGCCTTTCAAGCCACGCACCACCTGCCGGGGGAGGTGGAGGTAGTGGCACTGCGCTTGAAGGAGGGTGGTGCCCAGTCATGCGCAGACTGGGAGGTGACATGGGGATGAAAGTGAGCGTACCAGGGGAGGAGGTAGGGTGGGCAAGCGCCTGAAAGTGGGAACCCCAGGAGCTATACCATCATCCTGATTGTGTAGTTTGGCTGAGATGTGGGAGGCCAGAAAGTCAGTTTACAGGGTGGGGGGCAGAGATGCAAAACAATCAAACTAGTTAATCTCATCCCCACCCTCGGAAATTCCTGAGAGGTCCCTCAGCTACGGGCGCCGGGCAGCTGAAGGCGGCCCTGTGGCTTTTCTGGCTGCCGAGCTGGCACCCTGAGTAAATTTCAGGGGATACTAGATCACAGCACCGAGGACACAGTGTTCGAGCTATTTGTGACCACATGAATTAATCTCTTCCATGTGCAAAGACATTTCCATAATTCTCCTGAGACAGCTATTGGTGGGGAAGGCAATGCTTGGTCAGCTTGGATGGTTTCTCCTCGGGACATTCAAGCCAAATCTGGCTGCTCCTGTAGTCCAGAGGTGACTGTCCGTGGTCAGTGAAAAATTGAACCAAATTGCAACCCCAGGACTCAGCTGCAAAGAGGCAGAGTCAGCCACCGGAGAGATGGTGCCCTAAAGTATGTCCCTGGGGTCCGTGTCTGGGTCTGAGTAGATGAAATGGATTTTAAAGCTGTCAAGGAAGAATCACAGCCCGTATTTATTGATGCTGAATATCTCCCTGCCAGGCTCTGCTTTTCTCACGTTATCTCATTCAATGCTCACACCTGTCGGGTGAGGAGGGGGGACTGAGAAGAAGATTGAGAAGCAGAGAGGTTAAGTGACAGGGGTCAGAGCTGGTAAGGGAAGGCGTTTAGTTCTGGGCCACATGCCTTTATTCATGACACTGCCAGTTACTTTTCAAAAAGCTTAAAGAAGCACCAGGCCCTCCACTAAGATGTCCTCTGCGGTTAAAAAAGAACAGACGCTTCTTTATTTTAGTGTTAGCAGGAGGGTAACTGTCGGGTCCAGACCTGGATCCTTTTTAACTGGTTCTGTAAATTCAGCACCTGGTTCAGTTCTCAGCTGATGCTAATAATCAGATGACACCTTCCCTCAGCCTCACTTTCTTCATTTATAAACTGGGCATCAGCGCAGCAGGCCAGTGGGATGATTAAAGATAATACACCTGCCATGCCTAGTCCCACGAGGCTAGTGGTTCTTAACTGTGAGGGATTTTGCCTCCTTGAGGGCACCTGGCAATGCCTGGAGCCATTTTTTGATGTCACAATTTGAGGGTGGGGTAGGGTGCAATGGCATCTAGCAGGTAGAGGCTGGGGTTGCTGCTGAACCCCCCCACATTGCTCAGCCCTCCCACAGCAAAGAATTGTCTAGCCCCAAACATCAGCAGTGCCGAGGTTGGGAAACCCCTGTGGCAAGCATTCCAAAGCGACCTCTACAGTAATACCGTGTCCCAGCATCACAGTGAGGGCTAGATGGCCTGATGTTTCCCCGAGGTTCCTGGCAGAGTAAAGGTTTCACAACAGTTTTTCTTTCTCCCACTCTGCCTCCCTCCTACCAAGTTCAAAGTGAGGAGAGAAGGGAACAGGTATGTCCCGTGTTTAATAGTTTCCATCTTAAATTGGATGGAGCTGCAGAATTCCTCAAGATATACAATCCAGAAACCAAACATGACGTGCTTTTTTGTCATCATCTTTCTTTCAGTTGTTTTCTGGTCCTTTCTGCAGCAGTACCCCACCCCCACTCCCATCCTGTCCCTCTCCTCAAACCTCACTGAAGTCCTACCCTCGGCAGGGGACTACTGAACATCGTGATTGACTTGGATTATGAAGTAAAAAACAAAAACAAATCCTGACAGTCACCCTGTCTGTACAGCAAAGTAAGTAACTTCATCTCTCTGAGCTATTTCCTCATCTCTAAGATGGAATTAATTAAATGAAATATGAAAAAGCTCTTAGCACAGAATGGAGTAAAGGGCAGCTATTGCTGTCTGTCTTTTTTTTTAAGTGCGTAGTTTTGATCAAAGGTTATAAAAGACATGAGTGTTGTTTTAAAATTCACATAATAATACAGAATTGATGCTTAACATCTCACCTCCAGCCCTGCTCAGCAGGGCTCCCCTGGTAGCTTGCTGACCGCTCCTCCTGGTAATTAACCGGCATCTCCCAATAGGGGTAATTACCCGCATCTCCCAATAGGACCTGACACTGACAGGGCCGTTTCTGATGTGTGGGTTGTAGATTTGGTTTTACACTTGTTCCTCCAATTGCCTTTATTCAAATCAGAAGCATATTTTCCTAGAATCGCAGAATTTTCGCAATGAAAAAGACTTGGACATTCTCTAATTTTGGTATTTCCAGACTTTTACATTTGCAAAGTGGTCGTTTTATTTAATTAATTAATTTATTTATTGCAGGTTTTGGCTGGGGCTGGGTTTGAACCCTCCACCTCCAGCATATGGGGCCAGCGCCTTTGAGCCACAGACACTGCCCAAAGTGGTCATTTTATAAGGGACATTTGAACATGCAAATATAGGAAGGGCCTAGTCTCAAAGGACAGTCCTTTTAATAAAATGTATTTCATTTCTTGGGTTAAAATCTCACTATTCAATGGACAGTCCTTTCAATAAAACCAACTCAAACCTCACCACCCAATTCTTTTTGTTCACATTTCACTGTGGATGGATGTGAGAACTGGCACAGAGCTGCCCCTGAATGTGAACTAGTGTTTGTGAACCTCTGCTCAAGGCCTTTGTCCTGGTTCAAAGTTGAAATCCCTGTGTCATTACCAGGCCTCTCTTGAATGCTTCTGCAGATGGTCCACTCACTACTGCATGTGGAAACCTCCTGTGGACGAGTGTGGGGTTGGAACCATCCTTGCATCCTTTTATCCTAGGGCCATAGCTCATCCCTGAGAACTCTCATTTCCTTATCAAAGGACTATTTCTCAGCTCGCAATGTTTTGTTTTGTTTTGTTTTGAGATACAGTCTCAAACTCAGTAGCACTCGATAAAGTGCCATAGCATTGTAGGTCACAGCAACCTCAAACTCTTGGGCTCAAGCGATTGTCTCAGTCTCCTGAGTAGCAGGGACTGCAGGCGCACGCCACAACACCTGGCTATTTTTAGACATGGGGTCTCGCTTTTTCTCAGGCTGGCCTCGAACTCCTGAGCTCAAGCAATCCTCCCACCCCAGCCTCCCAGAGTGCTGGGATTACAGGTGTGAGCCACTGTGCCTGGCCGTAGTCCACAGTTGTTTTGTCCTGTCACCAAACAGTCCTGTCATCCTCCATGTCATCAAACAGTCCACCGATGGCATTATGCTTCTTCTGGCCTCAAGATGGGATTTTTTCCCTCTCCAAACATTCCTGGCTCCTTCAGAGGAGCCTCCACAGGAAGGACTATGGGATTTCACACCCTTCTGAAGCTAGTTTTGCCTGCCCTCTACTCCTTTCAGCTTTAAAGAAAAACTTTAACTTTTTTTTTTGCACAACTTATTTGTGATGGCAGAGCACGTCTCCAGGCCTCTCCCACCCCACAGTTCCCTGAGCCGGCTCCAAACCCTCAGGAACAATGCTTCCATTTTGCTATTTTCTTGTAAGTTTCTCTCCTTCTGATAGTCTGCCCTTGCTAAAAGTAGCTGTTGGCAGAAGGATCTGCATTTAAAGTAGGCTGGGTGGGAGAGTGGGGCCAGAACACAATGTGCTCTTGTTGGAGGGGAGAACTCGCTTGTAGTTCAGAGGTAGAGGCCTCCGACATCAGCACAGCAGCACTTCCGGGCCACACAACCTTCTAGAACCCTGTCCACAAAGCGGTCCCTAAAAGCTGCCCACATTCACATCCACGTCCTGGCGCAGCAGAGGAGGGAAGGGAGATCCAACACGGGCAAGGCCAATTTTCCATGAGCAAATGGCACGGGGACACCCCAAGCACTGGTGATTCTGCACACCGGTACTAGGTAGGTGCAGCTCCAAAACTCTAATCTTCCAAATGGTTCCCCAGGGGCACAGAGTCCAAGGGTGGGGCGGGGCCCAGGCTCTGGAAGCAATCAGACTTGGCTTCAAAATTCTGTCTCCAGCATGTACCAGTTGCCTAAGATTTCTGAGCGTTTCTGAACCTCAGTCTCTTCATCTTTAAAATGGGGGTAACAGTATTGACTTATAAAGATAAAGGATAAAGATGAGCTGTGTAAGGTGCTCATCGCAGTGCAGTACCCAGTGCTTGGCAGGTGTTCACTGAACAGTAGATGTTGTTATTATGCTCATTCCGTTTATATGGGGAAAAGAAGGTTCATGAAGCTTCAGAGGGGCCAAACCAGTATTCCAAAGGTCAGAGATTCCCACCCACAGCAGACCAGACTTTCTGAGGGCTTCAGGTTCCCATTTTTCATTTTTCCATTTATTCTGATCCATGTCCCAGAATTCACTGAACAGAGTGATCAAGCCCAGGAAGTGCCGTCTCTGAGCCAGACTGCTGGGGTTCAAATCCTGCCTCCTCCACTGCAGAGCTGAGGGATCTTGGGAAGGACATTTACCCCCCATATTCCAGTTCCACCCCTGTAAAGTGAGAACAATTCAAGTGCCTACTTACCAGAGTTGCAGGGACAGAGCATACATGGGAAGGGCTTTGAACAGTGTTGGCAGCACAGTAAATGCTACATGAGTGTCACCTTGACAAAAACAGCAAAGTTTGCAAACAGACTCTGCTGGTGAAGCTTCAGAGAGACAGACACTCTGATCTACAGCTGGTAAGAGTGTGTATCACTATGGTCCTTTCGGAGGGCAGTTGGATATGGTCTCTCCAAATTATAAGTGCACCGACCCTTTAACTCAGTATGTTTCAACCTTTTTTATGTCACGGCACTCTTGAATCTATGGCTAAACTTCCGTGGCACACCTTAAATTATGTTGATCAAAGAAAAGAGTAAAAAAAAGAATATACTTACTATGCTTTGAACTTCTTTTGAAAAATAATTCAATTTATGATCTTTAAAGTTTTTCAGGGCACACCTGAGATCCCCTCAGGGTGCACCAGTTGAAAATTGCTGCTTTAATTTAGTAATTCACTTCTAGGAATTGATTGCAATTGCATATGTGCAAAGTCGCATACATAACATAGTTTGTATTAAGCCATTATTCTTATTTTTTGAGGCAACGTCTCGCTCCTGTTTAGAGTGCCGTGGCATCATAGTTCACAACAACCTCAAACTCTTGGGCTCAAGCAATCCTCTGGCCTCAGCCTCTTGAGTAGATGATACTACAGATGCCTGCCACTATGCCTGGCTAGTTTTTCTATTGTTAGTAGAGACCGGGTCTCACTCTTGCTCAGGCTGGTCTTGAACTTGCTCAGTTCAGGAGGTCCATCTGCCTTGGCCTCCCTAAGTGCTAGGATTGCAGGCATGAGCCACTATGCCCAGCCTTGTAGCATTGTCTGTAACAGCAGAAGTTTGGGAACTCTCTGGGTGCTCACAGATAATGGAGAATGGGTTAGAGGTTGAGAAGTCCTATGATCTGCCATTTGCAGCAAGGAGACCAGTGGCATCATTTAGTTCCAGTCCAAACGCCTGAGAAGCAGAGGCACCAGTGATGTCGATCATAGTTCAAGGATAGAGGATGCAATGTCTCAGCTTGAGCAGTGAGGCAGAAAGAACAGGAGACAAATTCTTTCCTCCTCTGCCTTTTGTCCTATCAAGCCCTCAGTGGGTTGGATCATACCTGTCCACATTGGGAAAGGCCATCTACTGTACTGGGTCCACCAAGTCAATGCTTGTGCCATCCAGGAACACCCTGACAGTCACACCCGGGAGTATTGTTTAATCTGAACTCCAGGTAGCCTGTCAAGTTGACGCATAACATTAACCATTGCACTGATGAAAGTGGCTGTGGAGATAGAAAGGAGACTTTTTCACTGTATTCTTTTACAAGTTTAATTTTTTGAATCACGTGCATGTAGATTTATTTTATTTTATTTATTTTTTCAGGAGCAGAATTTCAGGCACCTTTATTCACAGCAGTATTTCTGGTTGAGGGGGGAGGCTGCCTTTGAAACCTGTTGTATCAGGAAGCCCTGACTCTCCTACCATGGCAACCAGCAACATCATTTCCATTCGCCATTTACAAGGCTCTCAATAAATCCTGCCCTCAGGTTTCAGGTAGGCTGGTCACAGCCAGCTTGAGGGGGACATTTAGGGGCTAAACCCTGCAGCATGACTGCAGGTTGGTTATAAAACCATCAAAGGAGGTTTTATAGTTGGGTAGTAATAGCGGTGAATTCATTTTATTACAAAAACACCTCAGTCTTTTTTGTTCCTCATATCACTTATAAATAGAACAAATTATTTCCTATTATCATCATATATTTGGAATACAATCAACACTGGCCATATGGGAAACTTAGAAAAAAAATCTACTGTTTTCATCAAGAGTTTTCCTCTACGAAGGACCATACCATTCCTCAACTCTTACAATTTTTCTAGGTTTTGTTGTATAAAATCATTCTGTGGCGACAGTCACAAGGATCGCCTTCCAGATCATCAATATTGACCTCTAGGCTTGGCATACGAGACACTGCATTTTTGAGTGGCAAGAGTCATTATTCCTGCCTTCGATGATCAAGAATGAAATTGTTATTCTGCAAGAATTTCGGGAAGAATAGTTTGCCCAAGAGTACTTCTTAAAAACCCGAGCCTCTTCATCAGCTGTTTATCTTTTAGGCAAGCAACTAGCACAGACTTAACATGTCTCTTTACCTTTTTTTTCTTTTTCACTTAAAGATGGAGTAATAGTTTTAAAATCCTGCCAGATTTTGTATGATAACCATTGTAGATGAAGAAAGCAGGGGCCCACTGAAGTACCAGAATCTCATGTAAAACTCTAACAAACGAACACCTCATGACATCAGGTCATTCTGCTATTTTCTGTATTTTAACTAAGTTTGAACACAGGAAAGTGGCAGTCGTTACTTTTCATTGACTTTCGCATCTGACCTCGGGAACTTTAATTCTGAGTTTTGGCACAAAGCAGTGACAGATATTTCTGAATAAACAGTTTTTAGATGTTTCAGCCATTTGAAAAAGTTTTGCCAACACACTGTCTTGTGTTAGCTGCACAGTCACTTTGTGCTGAGAATCAAAGAACCCTAAACTCTACCAATGTCTCACTTCACCAGGGCTAACTATGATCGAAGGATTTACTGTTTAATTAAAAAATCACCCAGCAACTTTTACCAAAGAGCAACTACTACAAAAGGAATGGCAGAGAAAAAAGGACTTCACAAAAATACAATAACAAATTTGACAATTTGTTTTTGCAGGGACTGACAAAGTTTTAGTGTTTAATAATTAATAGCACAATTGACCAAGGTCCAAGATATGAAGATACCACGTTCAAGCAACGAGGGGGTAAATCACTCTAAAAACTAACCAGGTAGTATGTGATAAGAACGCACATTTTATAATATAAAACCTGTCTATGCACAGTAGTTAGTTGCAAAAGAGCCATTCAGTCTTCACCTTGGAGAAAGGTGTTCCAGATTTCAGTGTAAATTAGCAACCTTCCACTGTTTTGTGTGGTAGGTATCTTGCTTTCACCTTTCAGTTCTTCCACTCCAGCCTGTGTCGTGAGGTCTGCGATGTTTTTCTCCAGATCATCAATGCCACTACTCATATCATCGATTCTTCCAATGATCTAGTCAGACATGGTCTGAAATTTATCTTGCGTCTGCTGCAGGAGGGTCTGCACCACCGAGACCAGACTCTGCACCATCTTGGGGTCAGTCTCGGCCATCTCCCCAGTTCCCAGCTTGGCGGCGATGTCTCGGACCGGCACCTACATTTCCGTTTGTCCGCGCAGCTGTAGATTTATTTTAAATTAAGTTAATAATAAATGCAAGGCCTCAGGTGTGGAGCGAGGCTCCTGGGTTTGTTGGTGGCAGCACATTGGTCCTTCACATGTCCCGAGTTCCTGCTCAGGTACTCTGGAAAAGAGCAGTTGCCAAGGGATACCTGGGACTAATAAATAAACGCAGGTCACTGGCGCCCACAGGGAGGGATGAGCTGATGTGGCTTGCTGTGACTTGGGAGAGGAAGTGGGCTGTTCTTTATTTTATTTTATTTTTTTTTGAGACACAGTCTCACTTTGTTGCTCTTGGTAGAGTACCGTGGCGTCACAGCTCACAGCAATCTCAAACTCCTGGGCTCAAGCGATTCTCTTGCCTCAGCCTCCTGAGTACATGGGACTACAGGTGCCAGCCACAATGCCTGACTGGTTTTAGAGATGGGGTCTCACTCTTGCTCAGGCTGGTCTCGAACCTCTGCACTCAGGCAATCCCCTCTTCTCAGCCTCCCAGAGTGCTAGGATTACAGGTGTGAGCCACTGTGCCTGGCCAGTGGATGCAATCGTTCTTGACTGGAGCCTAGAGGTGCCTTGGGAAGGGAGTCTCGTGCTGGGCTCATCCGCCCCTCATTTGCCTTGGGAGGGTCTAAAGTTTACTTAAGTGGGGGGCAGAGCTGACACCATATGCTTAGCTTGGCATCTGCAGAAGCCCCTTCCCTCAAACAGGAAAATTACCCAGGTCACCTCTGGGTAGGAATAGCAAAACGTGTGAGATATGAGCCCCCTGGGGTCTCCTGCCGCAGTGGGGTGAGGCAGTGTGACACAGTGTTTAAGTGTTCCAGTTTCAGAGCTGAATTCACAGCATGGCCTCCCCTCACCCACTACATGCGTGACTTTAGCCAAGTCACTTACCTTTTTAACCCTATCAGTTCTGTCATCCAAAAAATGGGTATAAGGATCATACCTAACTACACGGGATTGTGAGGTTAGAATGGGGAAATACAGTAACATGCACACAGCAACCCCACCCTCACCCTCGTCCATGGAACACTTACACTTAGATGTTCCAGAGGGTGTTTCTATGGGTGGGTTTTAATTGCATATCTCTTAAGTGAGATATGACCACCATCAGAAGCCAGGAAGAGGCGAGGAAGGACTCAACTTAGTTGAAAGAATAGCCCTATGACACCTTGCATTCTCTCTGGAGACTTCTACTTTTAGAGAGAATAAATTTCTGTCATTTAAAGTCAACAAGTTTGTGGTACTTTATTATAGAAACCTCAGGAAATGAATACTGCCTCCTTCCTGTGAATTTCCAGCCTCACACTGCTATAACTCATTTTTACAAATTCTGAAAATTAGGGATGAGAAACGTCCCTAAATTTAATTGAAATAAATCCGACGAATAACTCTGCAATGGCCTCTAAGTGTCCAAATGAAAGCAAGAGTCACATATGTCTCGCTTTAAATCAAACACTAGAAATAATCAAGCTTAGTGAGGAAGGTCTGTTAAAAACGGAGGCAGGCTGAAAATGGTGGGCCTCTTGTGCCAAACAGGTAGCCAAGTTGTGAACGCAAAGGGAAAGTTCTAGAAGGAAATTAAACTGAACACTCAAATGATACGAAAGCAAAGTAGACTGATTGCTGATGCGGAGAAAGTTTTAGTGGTCTGGATGGAAAATCAAACCAGCCATAGTATTCCTGTAAGCCAAAGCCTAATCCAGAGAAAGACCCCAACTCTCTTCAATGCTATGAAGGCTGAGGGAGGTGAGGAAGCTGCAGAAGAAAAGTTTGACGCTGGCAGAGATTGGTTCATGAGGTTTAAGGAAAAAAGCCATCTCCATAAAATAAATGTGTAAGGTGAAGCAGCAAGTGATGAAGTTTAAGCTACACCAAATAATCCAGAAGGTCTAGCTAAGATTTTCACTAAGCAGCAGATTTTCAACACAGATGAAATAGACTGCCTTTGGAAGACAATACCACCTAGTAATTTCATAGCTAGAGAGGAGAAGTCAACACTTGGCTTCAGAGCACCAAAGGACAGGCTGACTCTCTTGTTAGGGACTGATGTTGGTAACTTGAAGTTAAAGCCAATGCTCAGCCACCATTTCAAAAACCCTAGATCCTTTGGAATTATGCTAAATCTACTCTGCCCGTTCTCTATAAATGAAGCAGCAAAGCTTGGACGACGGCACATCTGTTTATAGTATGGTTTGTTGAATATTTTAAGCCTACTGTGGAGACCTACTCTCAGAAAAAGAAGATTCATCTCAGGATACTACTGCTCGTTGACAATGCACCTGCTCACCCAAGGATTCAATGGAGAGATCAGAGGAGATTAATGTTGTTTTTGTGCCTGTTAATACAACATCCATTCTTCAGCCCATAGATCAAGGAGTAATTTTGACTCTCAATTCTTATTTAAAAAATACATTTTTGTAAATCATTGCCCTAGACAGTGATGGATGGATCTGGGCAAAGTAAACCGAAAACTTTCTGGAAAGGATTCACCATTCTAGATTCCATTAAGAACATTCATGATTAATGGGAGGAGGTCAAAATATCAACATTAATAGCAGTTTGGAAGAAGCTGAATCTAACCCTCATGGATGACTTTGAAGAGTTCAAGACTTCAGGGCAAGAAGTCACTGCAGACCACGGTGGAAACAGTAAGAGATCTAGAATTAGAAGTGGAGCTTGAAGATATGACCGAACTGCTGCAATCTGATGATAACACCCGAACAGATGAAGACTTGCTTCTTGTGGATGAGCAAAGAAAGTGGTTTATTGACAGGGAATCGACTTGAAGTGAGGAGGCTGTGAACATTGCTGAAATGAAAACAAAGATTTAGCCTATTACATCCTCTTAGATGATAAATCAGTGGCAGGGTTTGAGAGGATTGACTCTTAACTTTGAAAGAAGTTCTGCTGAGAGTAAAATGCTGTCAAACAGCATCACATGCTACAGAGAAATCTTTCATGAAAAGAAGGATCAAGTGATGCAAGAAACTTCATAGTTGTCTCATTTTAGGAAATTGCCACGGCCACCCCAACCTTCAACAACCACCTGATCAGTCAGAGGCCATCAACACTGAGGCCCTCCCCCAGCAAAAAGGTTATGACCTGCTGAAGGCTCAGATGATGGTTGTCCTTTTCTTAAGCAATAAAGTATTTTTAATTAAAATCTGTATATCTTTTTAGACCCAATACTATGGCGTACTTCTTTGGCTACACTATAGTATAAACACAACTTTTATATGCACTGGGAAACCAAAAACTTTGTGTGACTCGCTTTATTGCAATTTGGGGTTTATTGTGGTGGTTTGGGACCAAACCCCAAACATCTATGAGGTATGCTTGTAGTTTTACAAAGCTCTGTACATCCACTTTGTTTTCCTCATTTTGTGATGGGCCAGCTACCGTGGTCTGATGTAGTCGTGTTTGGCAAAAAGGTCGTAGGCTTTGTGCAGCCTGAAAGCCACGAGTTCGAACGTGACCTTGACTATAGCCTAGTTGAAAAATCTGAAACAAGTCACTTAGCACCATTAAAGCCCAGTAATTCTTACCTTGCAGGGCACCTGCACACTCATTTGCTGGTATCTCTGGATCACTTACTGTGTGGCTGGCACACAGCTAGATGCTGAAAACACAACCTTGAAATGCCAGACACAGCCCCAGTTGAAGAGACAAATTATGCAAAAGGTTACACAATTAAGTATCTAATGACAAGTTTAAATGCTTTGAGGAAGTACAAAATGTGAGGAGAGTTTACTGACTTAGGGGTAGGCTGACCTCCTGCCTCTCTAAGCATTGTGAGGATTAAGTGACATCAATCCTTCATGATTGTGTCCCATCAACAAACTGTATTGTTTACACGCATTTTTCTTGGATTCATTTACCTCCTTGAATAAATGAAGCCTCATTCTAAGAAATACCCTTAAATTAGGTGTAGGGGATATATATACATCTATATATGTATTTGTACATTTTATAGGGGATAAGTGTCTAGGTACAGAATATGTATTTTTTTCCCTGAAGCATACACTAGAATTAACACATAAGTATTAAAAGAAAGTTCCAGCGCTCACTTGGGACATTAGGCAGATAACCTTCACACCGACATCAGGAGTGCAGAAGGCATTCTGAATGAGTTAGTCCCTGCCCTCTGGTCACTTACCCCGGGAAGAAAGTGATAACCATGTTTAAAACTTAGTATCCCTAGGGTGGTGCCTGTGGTTCAGTGAGTAGGGCGCCAACCCCATATACTGAGAATGGTGGGTTCAAACCCAGACCCGGCCAAACTGCAACAAAAAATAGCCAGGCATTGTGGCGGGCACCTGTAGTTCCAGTTACTCGGGAGGCTGAGGCAAGAGAATCGCCTAAGCCCAAGAGTTGGAGGTTGCTGTGAGCTGTGACCCCACGGTACTCCACCGAGGGCGACCAAGTGCGACCTTGTCTCTAAAAAACAAAAATCAAACAAAAAAAAACTTAGTATCCCCAACTCTTCCCTCCACAAGCCTCCAACAACAGGAAGAAAAGTCAACTTTAACCCAGCCTTAACCAAGCTCACTAATATAGCATCAAAGCAAGGTTAAAGCCAAGTTGATATTGCACCTGTCTTATGTCTACGGTAAAGCTCAGAGCCAGAGGAAAACACTTTTGCCTCACTCTGTTGGGTGGAAATCAGAACCCCTCACGTATGCACACTGATCTACACGCTGATACACACACACTCACGCAGCGACACGCTTAGACACATACACACATTCACACGCATTCTCTCACTCACTCACAACACACCTGCTGTGCACACCCGTACACACACATTCACACTCCCACGCAAACTCTAACACTCCTGAGTAGTTAAAGAGTATTTTGACTTTTAAAAACGTCTTAATTTGGTTTAATAGCATTTCAAGTTTCAAGAGAAGTGGGGCAGATATAGGTCAAATACGTTTAATTCTGCCTTAAAAAAGTAAGTGGAAACTACAGCGCTGGCGCGCGGGGATGGCAGACGTGACGCTGCCAGAGTCGGGAAAGGCAACCTCCGAGGCTGAAGGGGCCGGCGATTTTTGACACTGAAGTATTCTGTTCGCGTGCTAAATTCAGAGACATTTTTTGCCCTGCACCATTCATTTTTAAACAAGTGGTCATTTCGGTCGATTTCTTTTTATTTTCTTGTTTTTGATAACGATGCAAGTTTCAAGAATGATTTTACCTTCCTCTGAACTGCACCCCAAGAAACTCGGAGGGAAAGGTCTATGATGGCAACGGACGCTGAGCCCCGGGGTCCGGGGGTACTACAGGGACAGGTGGAGATTGCCGGACACCGAAGGGGACATGTCCTGGCTAAAAGGAGCGGCTGCGATTGAGCTCCTCAATTGTCACCATGCAGGAATGCAGACCTCATTTGGCAGATCTCCCAATGGTCCCAGGGAAGCCAGGAATCTGGGTTTTTATGCTGCTGATTTTTAAATGCTGGCAGCTCATCAAATCAAAACACTCTTAGGCCAAAGAAAGCACATCTGTGGGGTAGAGGTGGCCGCAGGCTGCCCGTTTGTGACCTCTGACAAAAGGGGAAGAAAACACGGGCCTGGAATCAAGAGGTTTGGGCATGATCAAGGCTCGGAGACAAACTTAACAATGTTTGTGGGGGGCTCTTCCTTGGTCTCCTCCGAGCCTCAGTTTTCCTATCTGGATAATGCAAGGGCGGGCCGAGTAACACCCATGCTCTGCCATCCAGGCCTGTCTGGAAAGCGCTAAGTGGAAAGAACGGCGTATCCAGGCCCTGAAAGTGGGGCATAATTTGACACCGTTTCAAAAACCGGTAATTCAACGAGAAATGTTTCTCTTCCCCGGCTGAGGTTTTGGGAGGCAGTGGGAGTGTTTTTAAAAAAACACAACACACCAAGTCAGGAATTTCATCAGGAAAAACGTGGCAGCCCCGAATGGGCTCACGTCTGGGGATTTTTGAGAGTACACACCGTTCTGCCTCCGACAAATGACAGCGCGGGGCAGGAGACACTGTGAGGCTGAGGTCCCTGCTTTGGGAGATCATCAACTCCCCACGACCGTCCTCCCGGTGAGGGCCGCAGAAACACAGAGAGAGGCCTCCAAGGAAAAAAGAACAGGAAAGGAAAACAAAAAGCCCAAACCGCAAAGCTCTCCAGCACGACGTGCTTCACGGCCCCTTGACCTCACCCCAGCTTTGAAGGCAGGTCAGCCTTTGTCTAAAATGAAATCCAACTTCCTAATTCCTTCTCTCAAACAATAATGGTCATGGTGCCATCCAAGTGCCACCGGTGACAAGGGGCCTGCCTGGCAGAGTGCTGCGTGCCTTATGTGCAGGACTGCGTGGAATTGGAGAGGAAGCTTACTGCTCCAGCTCCAGGGATGGGAACGCTGAGGCTCGGCCTGGAGCAGCCAGAAAGTAGTGAAGTCTGGATTTAAACCCATGTCCGCACAAAAAGCAGACTTCTGTGCTACTGATTTTTTAAAAGTGTGAGCTCTTCTATGAAATATTAATCTTTATGAGGTTAACCCAAGAAATCTGTCCTAGACAGCTCTTCCTAAACAAGGGAGTCTTGGTTCCTCTTTCCCCATTTTTGCAAAATATAGAGAAGAAATAGGACCGGGAGGGCCAAGGAAACACGGTAGGGCAGCAGAGTGGTAGAAGGTAGAAGGTGGGAGTCCTGGCCTGGTCACCTGCCATCCTGGGACCCCCTGGGGATGCTGTGTAACCTCCTCAAATCTTGGTACTGTTTACTCTAAAATAGACGTGATTAAATAAATCACCTGTGAGGACGAAATGAGACGGTTAGCACCCAGCTTCTCTCCAGCCTGCTTCTCCCACCAGCTCCCTCATCTCAGCAAATGGCAGCTCCCACCTCCCAGTTACTCAGGACAAAAACCCGGAGTCACCTCTCTCTACATCCCCCCCTGGAGCCAGTCAATCAGCAAACCCCACCAGCTCTGCCTTCAAAATATATCTAGAATCCAATGACTTCTTACTCATCCACAGCTACCGCCCTGCTCTAAGTCCCATCACCTCCGCGCCCAAACAGTCTCCTAACAGGTCTTCCTGCTCCACGCTCTGCCCCCTGCTTTCTGTTACCACAGCAGCCAGAGGGATTCAGCTCCATCGAAGTCAGATCCTGTCCTAGCCCTGGTCATAGCCTTCCAGTGGCTCCCACCCCACTCAGAGCAGAGGCCAAAAATATGCTGGCTGCAAAGGCCTTATATCACCTGCTCCTGGTGGCTTCTCTGACTGTACATCCTGCCCCTTGCCCCTCATGTGGCTTTAGCTATGATGAGCTCCTGGCTACTCCTGAACACATCAGGCATAATTCTGCTCAAAGCTTTTGTGTGCTGTTCTGCCAGATGGTTTAAGGGAAGCCTTCCCTGCCAGTGTGTGCTGGTGCCAGTCTGTACCACCCCACAAGAAGCCATTGTTAAACTTGCATGAGTTTTGCAAACTGGCTGTTAAACAACTGGGAGCTTGAAATCGGCCACAGTGGGAGTATTTACACCAGGATAAGTGGCAAAGGCTGTATATACATCAGGCCCTTTTATTTCCAGAGGCCCTGTCTCCCAGCATGCCACCTCTGTAACCACTCTATTTTAAATTCAAAAATATATATATATTTTAAAATCACTCTTCCCTACTCTACCCAAAGACTCTCTATGCCCCACTGTAATTTTCTCCAAAGCATTTACTATTCTCTATCATACTATGTATATTTCCTTATGTGCTTTTTTTCTTTTGGGGGGTTCATCTTCCCTGTACTAAAAACAAAAGCTCCATGAGGGCAAGGGCTTTGCCAGGCCTGTACACAGCTGCTTGTTAAGTGCCTGGAACAATGGCTGCCTCACAGAGGTGTTCAATAAATGTGGTTGAATGGATGAGTGGGAGCTATCATCGTTATTATGGGGAACCTTAGCGTGGATGGTATGTCACACGCTCAACAGGATTTATCACACTGGTGAAAGACCGAAGAAATAAAAAAATAAAACAGTGTCACATTATGCATAGTCCTGGCCTAGGGAAAAATGATATCGCTCCTTGGACATTCATACCCTTGAGTTTCCACAGTAGGGAATGGTTATGAGCTGCAAAGAGGCAACAGGTAACATTTTGATCCAGTTTTGGGGAAATCCACTCTGAGCCTCAGCTCACAGAACCCCAGCTGGAGGAGACCTCAGAGACATCTGGAGGTCATTTCATCCTTCCTTTCACTCTCCAACAAGCCCTCATCACTGCCCATGATCTAAAGTAGACCCCTTTCTTTGCAAAATTTTTCTAGTAATAACTGTACATATTTATGGGGCCCATGGGATATTTTGATACAGGTCTACAGTGGGTAATGATCAAGTCAGAGTAGGCAGGAGTCCATCGCCTCAAACATTTGTCATTTCTTTATATTGGTAAACATTTCAAATATTCTAGCCATTTTGAAATATACAATACCTCGTGGTTAACCATCGTCTCTCTTCTGTGCTGTCAGACAATAGAACTTACTCCTACTATGTAGCCGTCTGTTTGTCCCACCCTCTTTACATCCCCAGCCCCCTCCCTGCTCAGCCTCCGGTATCATTCTAGTTGTGAGATCAACTTTTTCAGCTCTCACATAGGAGTAAGGACACGTGATATCTGCTTTTCTGCGGCTGGATTATTTCACTCACCATGATGATCTCTAGTTTTATCCATGTTGCAAAAATTTTGAAAGCAGCATCCACCGTGGGCTCTCTCTGCTAAATATGAAAAAGTTCTCCAGAGACTTTTAAAAATTGTTTAACCTCTTATTGAACACTGAATTCCTTCTATAACCTCTTAGATAGGGAGTCATAAAATGGTCTCAATGGTTGGCAAGTGCACCTGGGATTAAACCCAAATCAGCCAACTCAGAACCTCTCCTGCCAATCCTGAGTCTGCTCGAGCACCACACAGAACAAGAACAGCTTTCCTTGCTTATGGTAACTCGGGTAACTCTTTTTACAAACTGGGGGTGAGTGCCTGGAGCACAGGGTACCTTTTGCTTCTGAATAGCATATGATCTCCACATGGACTTGTTCAGTGTCACTCTATAGGGCACAGGACAGACCTCCACCCCAGAGAACTGTGCAACCAAAAGTATTAATAGTGCCAAGTTGAGAGACCTTGATTTACCTGAAGACAGATGTTTTTCCCCATTTTTTAAGGCCAATGACCAACTTGGTTGACACTTTATGTTCCTATTTTTGATGGTGACTTGGATAATGGAAAGATTTCCTTTCTCTCTTACATCTATCATATGACAGCTGACAGCACCATCCCAATGGTACATGGTATAACCAACCCTGCTGGAGAGACTCTAGGGAGAGGTGGGGACTGGGTGAACTAATTTATCCATCTAAAAAGGAAAGCTGTTTCCTAGCCCCAGTCAATTGAAGTCATGTGCAAATGTAGACACAGTGTTGAAAGATCTTGTGACTTTTGTTAATGGAAGCCAGAAATCTGCATTTTTGTGTGAAATATCCAGTTTTTCACATGTTGGCTCCATTCTCCTTTTTAAATGCTCCGCAGACCAAACAAAGCACATCTACTGGTGTCAGTTTGCAACTTCTGTGCGTATCGGACGTTACTGCAGTGCCCTGGATGGAGTCTGAGAAAGTCCAGAGGAGGAAATAATGGAGGTAAAGCTCAGAGGAAGGAGGAATCACAGGCCCAGGGACATAAGCATAGCCAGAGTCACTTTTTTTATTTTCCCTTTTTCTTTGAGAGAGAGTCTTGTTCTGTTGCACAACCTTAACACTCCTGGGCTCAAGCAATCCTCCTGCTTCAGCCTCCAGAGTAACTTTTTTTCCCCTTTTTCTTCAAGAGAGAGTCTTGTTCTGTTGTTCTTCTCCTGCTTCAGCCTCCAGAGTAGGTTTTTTCCCCCTTTTTCTTGGAGAGAGAGTCTTGCTCTGTTGCACAACCTTACACTCCTGGGCTCAAGCAATCCTCCTGCTTCAGCCTCCAGAGTAGCTGGGACTACAGGCTCCTGCCTAATTTTTGTACTGTTTTTGTAGAGATACAGGGGTCTTGCTCATGCTCAGGCTGGTCTCAAACTCTCACGTGATCCTCTCACCTCGGCCTCCCCACTCTTTTAACTCTAGTGATACTGACCCATTTCCCACCTTTCTTCAGAAGACCAGAGCATCTCCCACCCTTGGCTGGAGTGTCTCAATTATTGAGTGCAGATTTTGTATGCCACTTTACAAAAAGAGATAATCCACCCTGAACATTGTTCCTTGAAATAAAGGAAAATTCTTTGGGCCTGTGGGAATGACACGTGGAGGACAGAATAGCAGCATGTCTGTGAAGTACCATGCTAATTAGAATGTTTGAAGAGTAGAGGGGGAAATGCACCAAGAGCACAGCACAGCGCCTGGACAGAGTGCCAGTTTCATAACCAGCACTGTGGCCCAGGAGGAGGGTGGAGACACCACAGACACACGCACCTCATCACACAGTTTGGGGCGCCACCAGGAGCCAGTCCAGTTCCAGCAAATGTTGCTGACTCCACTTGGAAATTGACCACTGTCCCCTCCATCCTCAGTTGCAGGGTGGCACAGTACAGAATTGTCCTGAACAGGGACTGATTACGAGACAGACACTTGACCTACAGCTGAGCTCTGGAACCAGGGCTCCCTAGAACTGTTCGTTTCCCAAGTCGATATGTTTTTTTTTTTTTTTGCTTAAACCAGCTTGGAAGCAAGTTTTCTGTCACTTACCTCCAGAACAATCTTGACCGCTACAGGGACTCTTGCCTGGGTTTTTGCTTAAGCCCAGCTTTGGGGTGGGGAAGGTCGGTGATGACGTAAGTGTCATCACCCTGGGCATCCCAGGTCTTAAGAAGTTTCGAGAGTTGTCCTTCCTGCCTCCTACCCCTGCCTCCGGTTAATCACTTGACTTTCCAATCTCCTAGTATGGAAGCCTTCAAAGCATCTCTTTCTCCCTCTTCTGTCTGTAGCCACTGGAAACGATCACCCATTGCGACGTGAACACAACGTGAGAAGTTCTTTGCCTTTCTAAACAGTGGCTGACAACCATTTACGAAAACTGCAAACATTTCACCACTTTTAAATCAACCCCAGATGACATAATAGTAATCATCACGCAACTAATGAAAACCCGAAGGAGGCTGGATTTGGACCATCTTGCCATTACCCATGATGAGCCGTGATCAGGAAAAAATCCTGAGAAAGACATAAAAATGAAGCAAACTGATTGCTCCTTGGACGGAATCTCAGCCTCATCCTCATGAGAGTCAAGTCCTACTTTTTCCTGGAAACAATTTTTAGCATCTCTTGGCACCCTTCCAGGTTAGGAATTGGTAAAAAGAAAAGAGAGAGCAAGAGAGGGGCTTAATGCCTTTTCGTTGAAATTAGATTCCCAGGGTCTGTGGCTATATTTGGGAGAAGGTCACAAACTATGAGCCTGTAGGTGCATTTCTGGTGGCTCCTCATGGTGATTTAAAAATCAGAACATTTCTCATAGAAATCAAGATTTTGATGTCTTTGGAAAAACCAGAACACCTGGAAACACAGAGTAGGTTTTGGAATGGCACTGGAGCCCTGCTGGCTAATTGTCACACCCACCTCATTAACCGTTACCTGTCTGGTCTCTTTCTCTCTCTGGGTATCTGGGTTTGCAATTACTGATTACAGATTTAGGCTCTGTGTATTTTTAAAAATAATTTTAGGATCATAATAATTTTGACTCTGGACAGGGCTGCCTGGTATACAGTGGAGGTTGGGTTCTGGCCACCACCCCCCCACCTGTCATGACCTCATGTCCCCAGCCCTCCTTGTTCACAGGCCCCGACCACACTGGCCTCCAGGCCACTCTCTCTGCAGGACTTTTGTACATGCTGCCTCTTTCTAGAATGTTCTCTCTCACTGTTCCAGCACAGTGCTCAGTGAGGCCTCCATCCCCTGGATACTTTCCATCCACCTTCTTTTGAGTTCTGCCCCCAACAGACTTATCAACACTTGACTCTCTGCAAACTTTATATATTTACGTGTTTATTTCCTGTCTGTCCCACTTATTCGCAACTCCATAGAGAGGAGATTTTGGTAATTTTGTTCTTGACTGTACTCCCCATGTCCAGAGTACAGCCTGGTATCCAGCTGGTGCTTAATGCATATTTTTGAATGAATGAATGAATGAGTCCAGTTTCCATCTGTGAGAGGAAGTGGAGGCTAGAGGTGCTCTGGGTAGAGGAAAAGGAGAAAGGAAGCAAACCCAGAAAGTCTGCTCACCTGGTCATTGAAAACCAGGTAGATGCTTCTCTGGAGAAAAATGCATTCCACAACAGAAGGAAAAAAAAACAAGAAATAAGATGAAAACCCTGAAATTAGAGTTTATAGCCAATGTTAGCGTTTGCCCAGTCATTCTAGGGTCACGCTCCTTTTTGGGTGTTCCCCTCCGCCTCTGCTCCATGCCAGGCAGGGGCCCTGATTCCTCTTGAAATGGGGCTAGGAGGCCCCCCTCTGCCACAGATTGGCAAGGTGACTGTGGGCAGAGCCCTCCCCCGTGTCCCCCTTTCCTCCTGTGTGCAGATTCCAATCCCCAAAGTTCTGCCTTCTCAGCTGCCGGCTGAGGACTTAGCCGGGTAACTTTTCGTGCGTGGACGTGGAAAACCAGGCTCTTTGGCTCTTTCTTAAGTCATCTGGAAAAACTGAACTATTTTCCAGCTTGGACCTTACATCTCAGGCACTCTTCCACTCCAAGGTATACCAAACTGCATTTGTGTCCCCTTCCATCTGTAGCCCTTGGAAACTATCGCCCCACTCCTTGCTCTGAACAACATTTTTGCTATTCTAAACAGTGGCTGAAATCATAGGGAGACATGATTTCTATACTTAATTTGCCCCCAACAGGTAACAAATTGCTTTTAATATCATTGTGTGTATCAGATGGTCTCGGATACAAGTCACATCTGCTAACTCCTGGAAAGTAGATTCCATTATTTTCACTTCATAGATGTGGAAACTGAGGCTGTGAGAAGCTAAGCAAATCTCAGCTAGTAAGTGGTAGGCTTCTGGATTGGAATGTGAAGAGATTGGCTCTTTTTTTTTATTTTTATTTTTATTAAATCATAGCTGCGTACATTAGTGCAATCAAGGGGTACAATGTGCTGGTTTCATATACAATCTGAAAGAGACTGGCTCTTAATGCTTGCATTATGCTGCTCCTGAAGTTAAAAGAATACATAAATATATGCTGGTAAAAGCTGAAAAATTATAACCAAGTTCCTTTTAGTTCCTTCTCATGCCTGCCCTTAATTAATTCATTGTGCAGTTATGTGAAGGTCAAGGACAAAATAAATTTAATTCTTTCTATGGTGGTTAAAGAAACCACTTTCAGGGTAGTGCAAGAGTTAGAAGACAAACTCTATAACCACACTCTTGCATGCAAAGCTTGATTCTGTCCCTTAACTAGCTGTGTGATCTTGAACAAGTCACTTAACCTCTCTGTGCCTTACTTTCTCATCTGAAATGGGATTAGTAATAGGACTTCCTGCATAGAATTGTTGGGAATAAATGAGTTAGTGCTGATATCATTTAGAACAGATTCTGGCATACAGTTAGCACTCAGAGATTATTTTTTACCAACATTCTATTCATCTGAAGGTTAGGTTAGTCATTCTTCTTCTTCTTCTTCTTCTTTTTTTTTTTTTTTTGAGACAGGGACTCACTCAGTTGCCCAGCCTGAAATGTGTGCAGTGGCACCATCATAATTAACTGTAGCCTTGAACTCCTAGGCTCAAGCCCTCCTCCTGTTTCAGCCGCTTGAGTAGCTGGGATTCCAGATTCACCATACCAGTTAATTAAAAAAAAATTGTAGAGATGGGGTGTTGCTACGTTGCGCAGGCTGGTCTCAAACTCTTGGCCCCAAGTAATCCTCCCACCTCAGCCTTCCAAAGTGCTGGGATTACAGGTGTGAGCCATCAGGCCAGGTCATAATGCCATTCTTCTTTCAAAGCCATGAGACACAAAGTAAAGTGCCCAACATCTGTGAGAGACCTCATATGTTTCATTTTATTACACTGAAAACAGAGAGCAAAGCTGCCATTCTAGTTAGTAAAAGATTCTAGTTTTGGGGGGAATTTGTTGCAAGTAGTTCTCAGTGATGAGTTTTAGAATAAAATATTTCAGTTTTAATGAACAGATTGCAGGGAGAATTTCACTCTGTCAGATCTGCGTTTCTGAAACTTCACTCATGAATTCTCCAATGCCTGTATTCCACTTTTGTTACTAATTACTTGATGGAGTTTTTTTTTTTTTTGCACACCTTGCTTCAGTAATTTATTGAGAGACTGCAAAGTATTTTTAAAACCCTCATTACTTTTTAGATACAGCAGTAAGAACTTGTGAAACCATTTGTTTGAAAGGCTTGTTTTATCTTTTCCAAATGCATAATAAAATAAAGACAGAACTCTAAAGAAAAAAATGTTCACGTGTGTTTCCAGTTAATGTGGAGAGGGTACACACGCCATTAAAAAGAAGACTGCCCTTTAGAGACTAATAGATTCTTCCAGATCCTCGAAAATCCCAAGACTGTAGCTTCCTGGAAAATAGTAAGGGATATTCCCAGAGGCAAGTAACTTTTATTTTCTGCCCTTTCTTTGAATATTTCTGGGGAGCAGTTCCAATTCTATGATACCCTAAGAATGCCACTAGTATTTTATTTAAGTTGTGTAACAAATCAAACATAGATTTGCTCCATGAGCTGGTGAGGAGATTGGGGCTCAGAGGGCTCATATGATCTGCCTCAAGGGACACAGCAGGTTGGTGACAGAGTGGGGAGTCCATCTCATTCTTTCCCCCAAAGCTGCCCAACCTCTGACAACTCTGCCCATGGCCTCATGTCATAGCCTGGACTGATCTGAGAAGGAAGTAACTTCACATCCTGGTTGGCAAGAGGCCACAGGATTTCACCAAGAGAAGGACTTTCCAACCCACTTTCTTCATTTTTTGTTCAAGATTAAAATAAATAAAACCTACCCGTTCTCAGTGGAAAGGGGGTTAAAGGGCCACAAAAAACTCGGGCTCACTGAGAATGGAGGAAGCTGTCGAAATGTAAGAATAGACCATAAATAACCTGCCGGTCAGGGAACCCTCCAGGAGTCCACTGCAATTGTGCTTTGGGTCAGACAGACCTGGAATGTAGGGCCACTGGGCAGCCACTTGACCTGCCCAAGTCTCAGTTTCCCTATTTATTAAGTGGACACACCTGTGTCCCGGGATTTGTTTGTTTCCAGAGAGGATTAAATGAGTTTTGTGAAAGTGTCTGGCACACAAATCCTGTGAGAGATTTTTCAATCTTCCTCTCCCCTCCTCAACTCCCCGGACTCCAGGAATATTGAAATTATTTTGGTTCATAACTCTCGGAGGCATACCTGTATACTTTAATTCTGCAAAGTCCCAGAAGTCTGGGGAAATTTCATTCATTAGCTAATAGCAGAAGGTTTATACATCCATAGCGACGGCTCTCACAGATGCCCACCATGGCCCTATACAGCAGGTGGATCATCTCCATTTTGTGTTTAGGAAAACAAAGGTGGACTAGGATTTGAACTCAGGGAGTTGGGCTCCCGCATCTGGGTTCTCAGCGATGTTCTCCACTATCTGTAAAATCTGGGGAAGAATATGATTTAGACTAGTTAGCTGACACAGCATATCAGAGTGGGTACTATTCAAAGCCGGGGTTAGGAGGGGGCCATGCGTCTTTGGCAGCATCAAGTAGCAGAAGAAAAATGAGAAATCTTTTGTTTTTCTTTTTCAATTCATTAAGGCTTATTGTGGGGGGGAGCAAGAACCTCATTTTTTTTCTTCCTGTGACTTCCCCTTTATTTTAACAGGGGGAAACGTGCATTTCAAAGACCGCTCAATAGCAGCGTTGAAGTCTCAAGTTCAATCACAATGTTCCCATTGTGGCTGGGGGACTCCCTGGCCTTTAAGCTTGGGTTATAAAAATTTGGTCTCAGCCCAAAGTCTGGCTTTAATAGAATATTTTAATTTTGTTTAATGAATGCTATTTTAAATCTGTTTGGCCGTTTTAAAATGTGTTCTTTTATTTTCAAATTAAAATTTACTAATGTTCAGTGCTTTCTTGGGGGTGGGGGTGCAGCAAGGAATAGGGGCGATAATAATACAAGCTACCATTTATTGAGTGCTTACTATGTGCCAAACACCCTGCCATGCACTTTATGTGGGTGACCTCTTCTAAACCTCCCAGCCACCCCATGAGCAGCAAGTGTCCTCTTTGTAGTATGGGAAGTTGTGAGGGGTCAGACCCCTGCCTGAGATGGCATAGTTAGTCGATGGTGGCCTGTAGGGCCTACACTATTGACCACTGCCCTACATTCTTCTGATCCTTACATGGACTCAATTCCCCCATAGCATAAAGACACCTCATGGCCCAGTCCATAATTCCCTATCTCAACAGGGAATACTAAGTGCCTGGGTGGAGACCGGGACCATAGCAATGCTAACTGTTTTCCAAGTCTTGCCTCATTTCAATTCTCCTAATGGGTCTATGAAGATATCATTTTATTGATATTATTACTATTGCTATTATTATCAGCTCCATTTTATGTTTTTTTTTTTTTTTTTTGAGACAGAGCCTCAAGCTGTCACCCTGGGTAGAGTGCCGTGGCATCACAGCTCACAGCAACCTCCAATTCCTGGGCTCAAGCGAGTCTCTTGCCTCTGCCTCCCAAGTAGCTGGGACTACAG
>CAUYON010053220.1:0-30197 GCA_963573935.1 Arctocebus calabarensis | reverse complement strand
CTTCACAGAGGATTCCCTTCCACAGCTGTGTACATGCAGATGCGGATGTTATAAAGTCATCAAGACAAGGACTGAGTATTGAAAGAAGATACACTCCTGTCTTCACTCCTAAATGGCAGTTCTTTGGAATTGCCCTACTATGGTGGGCATAGTAGTGAGCCATCAGCTAGTAAGAAACATGGAAGATGTTACTTCCAAGAACCCTCTGGATAGGGCAAGTCATGTTAGCATGGGTCACGCTTCCACAATGTTTAAAAACAAATACAAAACAGAGGATTCAGACCTGCAATGATGGGAGCTTTAGGCCCTGCAAAGACAGAGCTTTCCATATGTGACAAAATTGAGAACAGCAGTATTGGAAGCAGGGGAGAGGATAGGCAGGGAGTAATTAGAACAGAGAGACAGAACAGTGTCTGATGTACTTGGCATACACAGAATCTGCACTGCCGGTTCCAGAACTCTGAAGTTGGTGAACTGCAGCAGATGTGGGCATTTAGACTCCAGAGATTATACTGAGCTTAGTGCCCAGGGCTGTTCCAGCTGCACAGCGGCCAAGGGGCAAGCGAGATTCATTCCTCCAAGTAGGCTGGCCTTGGAAGCTGTGTTCCAGTTCCAGTTTAAGCAGTTATATCATGTTGGAAGAGGGAGACATTAAAGTCCATTTTATGACACGCCACTCTGGTATTTGTCGTTTGTCTTTTTCACTCTCAAAAAGGAGAGTAGCTCTTGTCTTATCTTTCTCCTATAATGCTGTGCATGGATTAGTTGGATTTCTTGCTTTTATTGAACCCCACTGAATAGAGAGCCGATCATCTCTCTGCCTCAGAGTATACTACAAAAGTGACTATCCTGGGATTGGTATGCTAGCTCCTCTCCCCCATTCTTGTCTTCCTTTTGTACCCTTAAACTAGCCTCTTGTCTTTTGTCATCTCTGTCAAATCTGACATCCTACAGAAGACATCTGGCACACAGCATGTTCTTCATATGATCTCAGCCTGTGCTAGAGGTGCTTGGCAAGCAGCACCAGACTATCTGTTACAGGGACAAGCAGGCAGGATAAAATAAACACCTCTGAGCAGTCACAGATTTCCTAAAGGACATGGGCAAGTAAAAGCCGTCATCTCATATCTATATTCTCAGTGTTTTGGGAAAGTAGTTCTTCACTGAAGAAGTGGTAGTGCTAGACCTTAAGAGTCTGACTTGGAACAAAGTGTCTCATTGTGCTTTCAACTAGGGCAACAGCCTCATTTTTTAATGATTTAGCACCCATGACAGTGATGGATTATTAGCATTGCCTAGAACATAGTGGAATGGGGCTTTGTTCAAATGTTTTTAAAATGACACTGGTCTTGGGTCTTAGTACTGACTCAACTCTCTCTCCTGCTATTCAGGTCTTAAGAGTTCCTCAGCATTGCTTTTCTCATACTTGGTCAGTTCTGCGTGTTCATGTTCAGTGACTCTATGCCATGTTTGGGGATTAAATAAGTTGTTCTCTTGACCCGCTCTCCACTAGGGCTTTGTTTACTGCCCCTCTCTTTGCTTATAGCTGCACGACTTGTATTCTCTGTCTTTATGGAACATACTTCTCTAAGATAGGTAGGGCTGTTTGAACAGGATGCCTGCATTTGAAAGGAAATGCAGGGAATTGCAGCCACACTTCATGTTGAATGGCATACCTTTAAGCTATACCTTTGCTCTGTTTTGATTCTTCAAGGCCAAGACTGACCTTGGACAGTAAAAGAGAACATGAATGCTCCTCTTATTTGCCTATGAGGCTGTTTCTCCTTTCTGAATGCTTTTTAGATCTTAAGAACTTTGGGAGTTTTTGTTGTTTTTTGGGACAGAGTCTCACTTTGTCACCCTCAGTTGAGTGCCAAGGCATCACAGTTCACAGCAACCTCAAACTCGTGGGCTCAAGTAATTCTCTTGCCTTAGCCTCCCAAGTAGCTGGGACTACAGATGCCTGCCACAACACCTGGCTATTTTTAAAGGTGGGGTTTTGCTCTTGCTTAGGCTGGTCTCGAACTGTTGAGCTTAAGCAATCCAACTGCCTCGGCCTCCCAAACTACTAGGATTACAGGTGCGAGCCATCGTGCCTGGCCCAAGAATATTGTTAATGGCAACATATAGTCCCCATGTTTATTACCTAGTTTTCTTGTAATCCTCATAACTTTAAGAAGTTACTTTGGGGGCAGAACCTGTGGCTCAAGGAGTAGGGTGCCGGCCCCATATACCGGAGGTGGCAGGTTCAAACCCAGCCCTGGCCAAAAACTGCAAGAAAAAAAAAATTACTTTGGTTCTCATTTTAATGCTGTAGGCTGTTCTTTTTGTTCAGCTAAAAAATAGCCTCTAACTTTCAGATTAATCCATACAACCAGACCCAAAGAAAGGGGTTTTTTTTTGTTTGTTTGTTTCAGTCAGCACAGAGTATAGCTGCTTCTGCCATTAGTAGAGAATGCTTTTTAGTTATATGATTCTGGTAGTGGGATTGATACATACTAGGCAGAGGTAGGAGGTCCTGCCATGGCCTAGCACAGTATATCAAGCTTGTCCAGATGGGAGTCAAATCCTTGGTCACATGTAATGTAATGTCTTTATAAACTAGGTTATCTAGAGAGCACCCTGTAGTCACCATTGGCTCCTTAGTTATTCAGAAAGACAGCTAATGCACTCTGCTGTGTATATGTGGTGTTTCTTACGCACTGAACATCTAAATCCCAGGATCACCTGGAATTCATAATAGAAAATTACGTTTCCCATGGGTTCAGATGTACACTTCATAGAGTGAAGGTCTTTGTAGAATAAAGGTACATTAGCCTTCTGACAAGTTAGCTGAGATTCTTAGCACTTTAGTTTCCCTATGGCTAAAGTATGCTGAGGTGAAAGTCTTCTGACATTTTTGGTTCTGTCTGGAATTTGTTGTTTGGTATTCTGTTAACATTCCTCATCTAGTTAGAAGTCATGCCAACCACCAGTCTTTCCATGTCCTGCTTTTTCAACTTAGAGGTACAACAACACGACCCTTGTATAGCTTTTTCCAAGAATTAGAAGTTGCTGCACCTATCAAACATGTGATGTGGGCAGCAAGACGGAGACCAGAGCCAGTGGCTGTCTGCCTGGCCTGCTTTTTCTGGCTCTCTTGGAAACTAGATCCAGCAAGAAGCGTGGGTACCTCCCTGCCTGAATCTAGTCATCAGTCACCACACGTGCCCCTGCTAGCTGCACATTCTTTCACAGACCATTAGCTGCATGTGTGAATATAATGTTGTTACTGTTTGGGGGTGGGGGGGATGTTTGCTGGCTCCAATAGGAAATCAGTCCTTCCCCTTTTTACTTAAACTCTGCCATGCCAAAATATGCTCTCTCTGCCCAATGAAGGGGATGAGGGAGTTGGGAAGAATGTTAGGGAAAAGGAAGAAAATACTTCTTTGTATTCATAGAGGGTACCCCCAGAACATGTCTGTTTTCAGTCCCTAAGGAGGGGTAGTAAATCTTGTGATATGGGGAAGGGAGAACTGTTGTAACTCTGCCCTGTCTGCACCCACTTATATTGGCTTTGCAGTTTCAGTTATACAAGTTTATAATCCTTGGATTTTACCTACTTGCCCCTACCTTTCATCCTTTACCTTTTCAAGATGCATTTCAGCATTGAGCCAGAGAAGAGTAACTGGAAAAGAGATAATCAGCCAATAATCTGATTGGAGAAATACACTGGGGCTGTCATGAATAGTATACATGCCCTGTGTACCCTAGTTAGTCCCCAGCTCAATGGAAGCGAGAAGGGGTCAGATTACTCTGTGGCAAGTATACATAAGCAGAGCTGGTCTTGTTTTTATAGCAGTCCGTAATGAGCAACCTTTATTGGCATTAAGATGTCAGAGCTATACAGATATCTCCTAAGTGTGTCTCAGTGGACAGAAGCTCAAGAATCACATCAAGAAGATCATGGGACAATACTACCTGAGCAAGAGCATATCACAGCCACATTAAGCAGGGATGGTGCTCTTTTACGGGTTCCATCCTTAACAAAATTGAGTCTTGATAGTTTTCTGTCCCTCATTCTACCAGACCTGTCTATATATTTCTGTAGAGATGAGTGGCTTGTTTGACCGATGTTTTTCCATGGCAAAATTTAATTCAATGCAAAATTCCTTCCAGACACTTGTTGAGACTTGGAATTTAGGCCAATCCTGTGATTATGGTGATCCTGAGAGAGATTGGCTTGCTTGCCAGGTAAATGGTACACATTTTTTTCTTGGCAGGGAGTGGGGTACATATTACCTCAACAGTCTTTCTAAGGCCTACTCTTGGCTGCTCTGTGGGAAGGCACTGGCCACTTCTGTGAAATTTGCCTCTTCTCAAGCACTCATTAACTGGTGATGTTGGCTCATCAGGCAGGAAGGATGCCTGAGGCCTTAGCTTCCAGGGGAGTCAGAAGTACCCATGTGTGTGGTAGGATTAAGGTAAGGGCACTGAAAAGTGGACTCTTAGCAGTGTGTGTGAAGTGAATTCTAAATGAAGACCGATGAAGCAAGGGACAGAATTCACCAGCTTCTCTGCTAGTTGTGACTTTGACACAAGTTATATTAGTCTGTGCTCGTAGCAGAGAGCTAACCCCACCTGCCATATATTTTGGTCCTCTGAATTCTACTCCAAGACATTTGCAAGGCATCACTTAGATGGGGAACTAGGCCTAAGTTCATCCCTAAGGAAATGAGAGCTCCTGAACCCGGGAACTCTGCAGCAAGATCCAGGAAAGATTGGGTCTCCTTATGTAAGAGGAGCTCAGCTGAGCCAAGCCTGGAGGCCATGATGTATAGGCCACAGGCTCTTAGGGGGCCATCCAGAGCCATCCTGTGAGAGCAGTACCATCTGGATTGGTGATCTTGCCATCAAAAGGCTTCCTGAGCAGGTTCTTGATGCCCCTTGGCACTGGCCCCTTTTCCTCTGAATTAGGGCCCCGTGAAGGGCATGGCTCCAAAAGCTGAGGTATCTGGTGTGTGGACAGCAGCTGGGAATGTGCAGTGGTGGCTTCAGATGAGGTTGTTCCTGAGACGCTGTTCCTGCTCTAGGGAGTGTTCTGCATCAGCTGGGTACGAATCTCCTATGGGTCAAAGGAAAATAGGTAAGTAGCAACCCTGCCACAATCTCATCCTTTCCCTGCCAACTTCACATACGTCCATTCTGCCCAGCTTGTCTTTTCTGTCAGGTCAGTCATGGGCAGAATGACACCAGTCATTCTGTAGAAGTAGACCTGGATAAGTGTGTCATTCAGCCATCAGGATATATAGGCTTTTGAGTGAAGAGGGTTGTGCTGGTTGTTTTCCTTCACTCCTGCCCTTCCCCCCTCACCCCACCCCCCGATTCTTTCTTTGTCCTTAGTTTTCTCTGTTCCCTGGGAGACTGACCCCTAGAGATTACACCACTCTGGCTTCATCATCCTCTCTTTTCCTGACTGAGTTAGTTTAATGGGAAGCAATAGGAGGGTAAAGGATAGAAAGAGAGGTCAGGTACTTCGCTGCGTTAGCCCTGCAGTTCTCATAGTGACACTCTGTGACTCCATCTCCAGCTAGGGTCACCCTCCTCCACGGCTCTAGTTTTTATCTGACTCCAGGACAATCCTTGCCCCTTCAAGCCTAAAGCTGGTGACAGTTTTCTACTCCTGCTTATCCCTGGGTGCTTCAATCTCCCTCACTCCTTAGCCCTATGCACTCCTCTATAAACAGTCTTTTCATTAAATAACTTCAGACTCTCACCCGAATGTGCCTTCTGTTTTCTGCAAAAATAGTGATGGGTCTCTAATCATTGGCAAGAGAAGCTACAGAATGGCATTATTTTTCTTTCCCTCATCACTGCTTGGATCCCTTGCAGCTTGATTCCAGCATTATGGAAGATCTTCTGTCTCCATGTACGCAGGTTTGGATCATATATATCCCTCTTTTAATGACAGCAGAATCTACTCAAGTCACACAAATACAAAACCTTAGACTATTCTTCCTCTTTTCATTCTGTCTTCCATCTGTTGCTAGTTATTTGCTGAAAACATAAATGATCTTTTGTTTCTCTGAAATTTGCAAGTAGTTCCCAGAAGCCTACAGAATAAAATCATTTCTCATAAGCCTTCCTGCAAAAAACTTTAGTACTTAGTAGGCTTGAAATACATAGCTCCATTTTCCAAAAGAGAAAAGTAGAGCTTTCCACAATGCTCTCCAGCTTGCAAGTGGTAGGACTGGATTTTGGACCCTGGGAAGCCTTCTGAAGTCCATCCTGTACTTGTTCTCCTTCTCTTCCTTTCTTGCCTTCTGCTCCTTCTTTGAAACCCAGCTCAAATGTCACTTCCTTCAAAACCTGTTCTAGCCCCCAGCTTGTTGCATTCTCTGTTTGCTCAGCATTTAGTTCATATTTATCTTGGGCACTCAGTGGTTTTGGGGTTACCTATTGGCATGTGTACATGCCCAACTTGACACTGAGCACCTGTCTTGCACTTATGTTCAACACAGTCATAGGCCTCAGTAAATGTCTGTTTACTGAATGAGCACCTCTATCCCACTCCACCCAACATACATAAGTATGGGTACCAATGGCCACACCCCTTAGTAAATACAGGCATTTTTTTATACTTGAAGATATAGGGATTCTTTGCTAACAAGTATAAAAGCCACCTTACTCTAAACCCTGGTTGGATCACGCTGCTTCCTTTGTCTGATGCTACCAATTCTGTAAATGTCCCTATTCTCCGTGTTCTCTTCTTATGAGCAGTAACCACAGCTGAAGAGAGCAACGCAGTGTAAGGGGACTTCTACTTTCCCTGTGAGATAGGTACTCAAATTTGGATAGAGGCAGCTGAGAAAGACTATGAAAAACAAGGGGGAAATAACGAACTGGAAAAGAAAAATCCTGACATGGCTTATGATAGGAAATTTCTAGGAGAGGCTGTAAACTAAGTTTATAGATGAGCAGTCTTAAAGTTTAGCAAACAGGGATGGAGAAGTAGTTATTGGGGAAGCTGATAGTCTGATCAGTTCTAGACATCTCCCTGTGAAGATGTCAAAGGAAATTCATCTGTGGTCCACCCCTAGCCTTTTATATGTACAAGTCCTACTTGTGGAGGAGTACACTTAGTATTCCAGCTCCCTGAGCCCACACAAGGCTGCTCTGCAGTTGATTTACCTGTGCGGCAGTTGTGTAGCCAGACCCGCTGCCCGTCATATTTGCAGCGGCAACGCATCATGTTGTTGGAGAAATCGGACTCTGCCACCTCATATTTAGGGTTCACAACCACCTGGAATGAGAGGGGGGCTACTGAAAATGGGTGATCAGGTTTCTGAATGAGTTGACAGTGCCTATACTCCCTTACATTGCCTGTAGCTTCATCAGTTCATATAGTCACCCTGGGAGGTAGGTGTTAATGTCACCATCCTATAGATGGGGACTGAGAAGTCATGACCGTTTACTGAATCAGGACTCAAACCCAGCTTCTATGGATCCTGATTGAGTGTTCTTTCCCCAGTAGCACAGCCCTGTCAAGTGACAGGCTTGTTGGGGATCTTATGTGTGAAACTTTCATTTGACCTCAGGAATATCTGGAGGAAATGGGCCCTGTGGAGAGTCCCCAGCCTCCTTACCTGGAAGATATAGTCCCCAGGGCCCACATCTGTGATATCCACCCATTGGCAATCAATGTCATGCCTGTAGGTGTCCCAGCAGCCTACAGTCACTCCCTGTTCTCCAAAGTTGGCACACGCATAGCGCCGCTGCAGTCCTGTAAGGAAGGTTACAGACATTTGGTGAGGCACTGAGAGGTGCTCAGCACCCAGCATTCTTTTAGATCTTTCATTTAACTTATCATTTAATCCTGACACCAGCTTTATCAAAGTTCAGTGCAGTTACGCCTGGTTGGCAGATGAGAGACCTGAGGTTCAGTTAAATGACTTGCTTGCATGTCAGAGCCAGAATTTCTACTATAAATTGAACATCATAGCAAATCACATTTGTGAAAAAGATTTTAACTTCGGATGCTCTAGTGCAAATCTTCATTGGTCTAGGAAATGTGGTTGAGAGAGTCCAGCTCTACTGTGCTAATTTATTTTTCCATCCATCCATCCAACCCTGTTTGGAAGATCCAGTGTTTACCAGCCTTTCCTAAAGGATAGGGACTGTAGCATACATAGGAATCAGACAATTCCTGCCCTCTGGGAGCTTAGTAGAGATGAGACAGGTCTGCAACTACTGCCCAAGCTACAAAGTGCTAAGCATTTTTAAAGTGGTACAAAGTATATTTCCTTCAGGAGTCCAAAGAAAGTAAAAACTCTGCATGAGATTTCAGAAGGTAAGAAACTGATCTTTTTTAGTTGTCTTGAGTGCTGACTTGCCAAGCCAGGGTCTCCAAGTGCCTGGAGCTGTTGAACAGGGCAGAGGGAGCCTCGGCCCAGGATATGGTGACAGGAAACCACGCACCTGTTGGGCAATTCGTGTCCTCTAAACAGAAGCTGGCCTTGTGCCCCTCAGCCACCTTGGAGCCATTGAGAGTAAGCAGGTCATAGTGGGTGAAGACCTCAATGCTGTGGTAGTGCCTGCAGAAGAGGCAGAGCTGTCAGCCCATGGGAGTTGGCAGGAAAGACTGAGGTATTAGGCCCCATCATTACTCTGACAGGAAAGTTATAATAGCAAGGAAGTTCCCTTCTCCCTTCCAAACCAAGATTACTGTGACCCACAGCCAATTTTGCCAGCACCACTGCTGGGTAACAAGGCATAGCTGCCCCCATCACTTAGGGTTCTAGGGTTTTACCCCAGGTATAGAGAGGTACACCCCTCCCCTGGTAGCCTCCAGGAGACTGGACCCTGAAGCAAGGCCTGACGGGAGGTAGAAAAAGGGAGCATTTGGTTCAGAGACCGGCCTAGGAGCTGGACTGCTGGGGAGCTTTGCTCCCTGTCTGCCTGGGACCAAATTCCTACCATTGTGTACAATCCAGTTATAATGACAACTCTGTTCATGCTACACAGAAAGGTACTTATTATCTCAGGCAAGGCAGAGTCCCGAAGTTGTTGCTCATTCCTCTCAGCTTTCCCCACCCATAGTTGTGTCCTGAAGAAAAAATAATTTTCATTCTGTCTTTTTCATAGGCATTGTCTCTCCCTCTCTCTGGTCTGGAAGCTTCTGATAGGAAAGGACGCTCATTGTCCTCTCTTTAGTAGCAGTCTGTTCATGCTGTTCTGTGCAGCCTTGCCTTGCTGCTGCTGGAACCAGTGAGCTATTTCTGCAACGTCAGCATCCTGGATGGGATATCTATTTGGGCCTCCAGGTTTCTGGAAGTCCCCACTTTACATGGCTTCTGAGACAAAGCTTGTGGATGGTCCAACATAAGAGTTGTCAAATACCATTCTATTAGGGACAAAGTCTTCTGGTAATGATTTCTCTGTGGACATTGCTGTGGGAAAATTCCATGAGCACCATCAACATTGGTCCATCTCAGGGAAGGCCAGAGAGATGGAGAGGGTAGGTGGGTGCTGCTAGCATTCCCTTATTGCCTCCTACACACAAGGCCAGTAGAAATCTAGGAAGGCATACTTACTTGGCGCACACACCCCTCCCAGGAAACTGTACCTGAGGCCAGAGAAGGACCAAATTGTTTGATTCCTGGATGCTGCTTTTTTCTCATAACCCTCTAGAGTCAAGGCATGGCCAGCACTAACCTGTGGCACTGGTGCCAAATCCAGCTGTGGCGTCCAGTTTTCGGACGAAAGTCGGCCCGACCCAGGTTGTGGATCTGTGTGGAGAAGCGCAGTAGGCGCCGGTGTCCATAGGGCCAATCCATGTGGTCAGCAGACTGGGATAGGCAGTTCTCTTCGTGGGCACAGTACAGCAGGCTGAGTGGACGGTCCTCTAAGTAGGCTGTCTCCTGCACCAGTTGGGCATTCATCACTAGGTCTGGAGCACCTGGGGCAGGCAGAGGGGATGGCCATGTTGCAAAGAGTAGGAAGGCAACCAGTCTTGCTCTTCAGCCTGGAGGGACCGGCTTACCCCAGACTAAGCCCTCCAGGAGGATCCCAGAAAAGAAAGCATTTTAAGAGTTAGGATATGTAAGTTCTAATAACAACAAAAGGGATAATCTATTGCCTTAACTTGGGAGGCAGATTACAGTGTCCTGGTTAAGCTTGCTAGCTTTGGAGCCAGGCCACCGTATTCCAAGGATATGGTGGATGGAGGAAGCCAGGGACTCGCTGACAAAGGTTAAGGATTTCTTGGTTTAGTTTCTGACTATCATTTACTAACTTTGTGTCTACTTAACCTCTGACTCTACTTTTCACCACTTTTAAGATGGAGATAATAGTAGTGACATTAATGTGATAATACCTGTAACTTGCTCAGATCTCTGTAAACATGCAATTGATAGAAGCTAGTATTTTCTTTTGTAAAATGCTTTTAATCTTGTAAAGTCCCCACTTTACTTGGCTTCTGTAACTTAGCTCGTGTAAACCTCCCAGAAGAGTCCATCGATAGCTAACGTGGATACTTTGCCTGTACTAGCACTAGAAATGCTCTACAAATCCTCTGTATGTATTGGAGAGAGCCAGGAAATGATCATTGGCAAACCCTGGAGAGTTTCTGAGGGGAAGAAAGAGTGTTGAGAGAGAATGAGAGGAAGACAGTAAAGGAAAGAAAGAAATGAGAAATGTCAGAAAGGAAAATTAGGGACAGCTACACAGGCTATAGGTTGGCTCTCTGCCCAGCTGTGTGAAGCATCAAATGCGTTCAAGAGGAAAGCTGCCACCATAGGCAGAACAGGGGCAAGCATGCAGCCCCCAAGAAGGGCAGCAAGTGGGGAGCAGGCGCCTAAGGTCTAGGGAAACTTTGGTGCTAGGGAGGCCCACTCTGATGCCCTGTCACTTTGCAGGGCAGGTTGTGATGGATGGGCCTGCTGTTCTTCCAAGGATACGGTGGACAGAGGAAGCCAGGGACTCAACTGACAAAGGTTAAGGATTTCTTGGCATTGAAGTTTGGCTGGGAAGAAGGTCAAGTGGCCACTTGGGTTGGTGCCTACCCACAGCCTTTGGCACATACCGAGTTGGCAGATGTCAGAGATGCTGCCCTGAGAACCTGGGTTTGTAGAGCAGACTGATGCCACAAATGGTTTTGTCCCAAAGCCCCTTGGGCAAATCCTAAAGCTCAGGAGAAGAACACATAGCTGGGCCTTACTTAAGGATTTATATATATCCTCCTTAAGGATTTATATAGCCTCTAAAGTACTTTTCAAACTTTCCTTGCTTACAACAAACCACAGTAAGAAATACATTTTATGGGCAGGGCGCAGTGGCTCACGCCTGTAATCCTAGCTCTCTGGGAGGCTGAGGCGGGAGAATCCTTTGAGGGTCAGGAGTTTGGGACCAACCTGAATGAGAAGGAGACCCATCTCTACTAAAAACAGAAAAATTAGCCAGGTGTTGTGGTGGGCACCTACAGCCCTAGCTACTCAGGAGGCTGAGGCGGGAGAATCGCTTGAACCCAGGAGTTTGAGGTTGCTGTGATCTAGGCTGATGCCATGGCACTTTAGCCTAGGCAACACAGACTGTGTCTCAAAAAATAATAATAATAAATATGTATATATGTGTGTGTGTATATAAATATTGTAACCCAGTACATATGTACACAGCTCCAAGAAAAAAAATGCTATCCTTGCTAAATGTAAGTTGATCATAACCCCAACAGTTATGACCAATACCTGTTCAGTGTCTGTGCTTTCACCTGGTCTTAGTTTTCTTCCTCACAGTGACCCCATAAGATCAGCAGAGCAGGGTATGTATTCTGATGTGACAGGTGATTTGGCCACACACAGCTGGAAAATGGCAAAGCTATTGCTTCCACTCCCCAACCCCGTTAGCTGTGGAGCTGTACCAGCATGCAGGACCCTTCCTGAGGGGGAGTGCAGCCCATCTGTCCCCTGGCCCTGTGGGCCCTCTGGTAACTCACTGTCCTTGCAGGAGACTCCGGCTGAGCGCCCGGTGTCATGGGAGCAGTGTACCGGCCCGTGCCTTTGGCAGTGCTGCAGGGCCAGCTCTGTGCCTGAGCAGCGCACCCCACTCATCACCACTTCTCCAGCCCCCGGCGTCCCTTGCCAGTACCAGGTTTCCTAAGAAAACAGTGTCACCCAGTTAGGGCATAGTGGTGCCTTTGGAGTCACCTTCTTTGACTTTCATTTAAGGTCTGGACTTCACCTAGTGAGTCTTTCCTCTGCTGCCACCACCACCAGGCTGTTTTCAGCCTGGGCTTGAAAGTCTTTGGTGATGGGATAACTGAGAGTCTCTGGAGCAATACATGTGATATTCAGAATCTTATATTAGAAATTCTTCCATGTAATGAGGCAAAAATCCACCACCAAAGACTTTTACCACTGGCCTTCCCCTCACCCTTCTCCCGGATGGCAGCCTTTCACCCTTTGAAGAGATTGGGCCTGCTTCCTTCTCCCTCATGTAGGTGGTGGTGGTGATGGTGGGGGGTGCTCCTGTTTCCCCAGCTGTTCGTCATACATCCTCAGGCTTGGTTGTGCTCAAAATTGAGCCTTGTTGAGGTCTGCCAGGCATTGTGCAAAAACAACCAATGGGTGTGTTTCCAGAGTTTTCTCCATTGCCATGATACCCAAAGTCTCTTGATTTTTTTTTATTATTTTTCTATCTTTGAAATCTATCCACTTAAACCCCTGGGCTGATATTAGCCTGATCCACTCCTCCATCATTTCTCACCTGGGCTACTATACTAGCCTCCTGAGATTGCAGTCATGTTAGTCTCCACCCCATCTGTTTTCCAAATAGCAAAGGAGGAAATCTCTTTAAAAATCTCAGTTGCAAACTTTTATGGCCTTGCCCCGTCTTCTCCTCCATCCTCACATTTTACAGGGCTTTCCTCTTGAGAGCCATACTCCAACCTGTGGGCCCTAATTTCCTCAACTAATCAAGCTTTCTCTGCCCACAGGGCATTTGCTTAAGTTACTTATGCCTCCCCTATCTTGTTTAGCTAACTTCCATCCATTTTCCTGTAGACACAACTGTGTAATTGGTGATTGTGTGAATATTTTATTAATGAACACCCCCTTCATGTGATGTATGTTCTGTGAGGTAGGGACAGTGTCTTCTGGTTTACCACACTATCTCCAGCACCCAGCTTTATATCTGTCTATAGTTTCTCTCAGTAATGAAATGTTGAATGAAAAAAAGGGCAGCAACTTCAGGACGGGAAGTTTTGAGTCTCAGTTCAGGAGGCTGAGAATTTGTAGGGAAGGAGCTAGACAGGGACCTACCTTGATGGCGTGGTTGGCAAAACCCAGGCCAAGCTGTCGGCAGGCCACCATAGCTTCAGTAAGCCCCCAGTGGTCACTGCACACGCTCCCCCAGCGTTGGACCCCGTTCACCTCCACCTGCACCTCCACCACACCTTCTTCAGGGCTGCGCCCCCCAGCCAAGCGCACCTGCAATGGTCAGAGGAATGTGAGAAATGGGCAGCCTTGGGAGGAAGAGCTCAGGGCTCTGAGATGGATGCCAGCCCTGGCCATCTCAGTCTGTGGCCCTAGACAAAGACACTCCCCTTCTCTGCTGGTGGTCTCTGTGAAGTGAGGACAGTTCACTGGGTAGTGTACATCACCCCTGCCTACAGGAGAACTGACTGAAAATGTGCCAGGTCGTCTAAAATCTTTTAATTGATGACAACTTGCCATTGAGGGAAAGGGCCTAGACAAACCAAGGTTCTACCTTGCAGAACCTGTCTTGCCGCATTCACAGTGACCCCAAGAGTGTTAACCCCATTTTACAGAGACACCAGTGACTTGCCCACGCCCCACATTAGCACTTATGCTTGAACCTGAACATCCACACTGCCTTACCTATGCCAGCCATTCCCTGGTACTAACAGCCCTGCGGCCCTCCTCGCTAGGCACCTTCTGATATCCCTGAGGGGGTGAAAGCCAGGCCAGGTGAGACAGGAAAGGGCCCCAGGGAAGGTAGTCTAGGGCCTGAGGCTGTAGCACTTGTTCCTCTGGTGAATCTCACCCAGCTGGCTCAGTGTCAAGTCCTGGGGGTTACCCAGAATTTCCCAGCCCCCCAGCCTGAGTAACTCACCTGATTCTGGAAACCCGTGTTAGGAACATTGCACCTAACAGCAGCATCATTCTCATGTTGACAACCATTCTGGGGTCCTTTCAAGGCGAGGCAGTCACTGAGGGTCCGCTCATGTCCCCTGCAGCGCACCTCACTCAGGTGGATGGGCCCTAGTCCTGAGGGTGGGGGACAGAGGTGCTGTGTGAGGCTCTAGCTCTATAACCCCACACCTGTGGCTCCCCCTCCATCGAGAGGAGAACGTTTTATTCTGGGCCCTGGCATCCTGGGGCTACCAAGAGGTGGACCAGCAGCATATCCAGACCTTGCCACCCCCACCCCAAGGCCACCTTACTTACCTTGGCCCAGCTGGGCCCCAAAGAGGGCCTCCCGAGCAGAGCCAAAGCCAAGCTGACGACACACAACACTGGCGGAGATGAGGTTCCACCTATGGTCACAGACTGTGCCCCACTGGTGGTTCACGAGCACTTCCACCCGGCCCTCGCCCACCTGGGCCCCAGAGCGCAGGCGCACCCTGGGTTCCTGCTAGGAGGAACACCTGCTTCAGAGAGGGTGGCCAGAGCTAATGACCAAGAGGTCACATCCTGCCTCTGACCTAGCAGAGTTCAGAGTAAGCCATTTTTCCTGACCTCCATTTCTTCCAAGACAATCCCTGCATCTTCAAGACAATCCCTGCATCTTCCAAGACAATCCCTGCATCTTCAATCCCTGCATCTTCAAGTGTGGTGCTAAGGTATCTGGAACACCTCATTAGCACTTGCTCGTCTACTTTTTATAACAAAGGGCCAGACTCAGGTTCCATACTTTCAGCTCTCAATTGGATATAGTTAGGAGTTAATTACTGTTTTTATGGTCACCTTCCATTGAAGGCTGGTGATGTCAGCTTTCCATTTATGGTAGGAATATAAATGATCCTTTTAAAATAAACTCCAAGGTTCTACCATACTGTAATTCCTCTCTCCTTCCTGTCCTAGAGCCACCCTTGCCCAGACACCAGGCAGGGTCCTGCTGAGAATAGGCCTGTACAGCCCCTTGGGGCTCACCTCTCCCCAGGACTCCTTGCGTCGTGGCTTCATCTTTGGTGGGCGGAAGCGAGGCCCTGCCACACAGCTGACCACGGCATGCATGCCACCTGGACAGGCTGGATGCATCTTGCCCCGTGCTGGAGCTACCTGCACCTGGCACTTAGCCATGTGAGGCTCTGTCCCCAGGCAGTTGACTCGGTGAATCCAGAAGGAATTCTTATTGGTCAGGCTCTTCAGCCTGGGGGACAAGAGAGACTGAGGATGGAGGAGAAGTGGAGGGAAGAACTTTGGTGCTAAGGGAAACCAAAGTGGAGAGCAGGAATGAGGTGGGGTGGGGAGGGAATGGAGATCCTTCAAGCCACCCCCTACATCCTCCTCTCTTGGGTGCTGCTTCTCACCTATACTTGGGATCCTTCATCTTCAGATTCCAGACTTTCCTGTTGCAGGGAAAATGGATGGGAGGTGAAGAGGTGCATAATTCCCACCCCCTCCAACGCTGGATCCTCATAGCTGTCCTCAGTTTTGTACAGGACTTCATAGTTTGTAAACTTGTAATCTTATTTCGATGCTCAGTGTCACAGCAGTCTTGATGGGGGGCTACCTCACAACTAACAATTTTACAAGGGAGATAAGCAAGGTCCCTCAACTAGTCCTAAAGTATGGTCTCTTTTGTACCAGGCTGTCCCTGGGACAGGCAACTCAGTCCAGATAAAGGGGGGCCTGTGCGGAGTGCCATGAGAGCTAGGGGAAAGGTCCTCTGGGAACAGGTGGAAGGTGAAGGCCATGCTAGTAGGGGCTGCCCATCAAAGGCACCCAGGCTATAATCAGGGCCGCCTTCATGGGTAGTGAGTGAGTCGGCAAGGCCCAGATGTGCAATTACCAGGCACTGGGGAGTCAGGGACCCACATCCCAGTTATTCCCCAGGGTGGAGCCATATGGCTGACCACCATCCCTTTTTCTTCAGGACAGGGCCACCTACGTCAGAGACACAAAGAGCAGCAAGTACTTCCAACCCCTTAGGTGAAGCATAACAAAAACTGGTTGGGGCAGATGAGGCAGATGACTCAGACGTACTATGGGAGATTTCTTGAACAGACTAAGTCTTCACTGACAGGGCAGAGCTGTTGCTGGTTCACATTCACCGGGCTGATGCAGTCTGCTGCGCCAGTTCAGTCACGTTTCTCACAGAGCCCACCCCAGCCCACGCCTTGCTTATATGTAACCCAGTCAGAGCCTGGCTTGGCTCAGAGCTAGGGACATGTGCTATGGCCAAGTTGGGATAATTTGCAATGGACTAGAGCGTCGAAGCCCCAAGGGATTGGAGGGAATCCAATCCCAATACCTGTTGAATGCCCTGCCACACCCAGTCAGTCCCTCCAGTCCTCACGTGCCACACAGTCATGTGCACACTCACATCTCACGAGCACACACTTACACAATAATACTCATGCACACCCCCAACATCACTACACACACCACATGCACATCACAATGCACATCCACACTCAGCCACCGCCCCATGAACCTGCCCCGTGAGCCCAAGGCCCAGCTGCTGTCCTACCTGTAATAGTGGCTGTTGACAGGCTGCTCACTGGGGAAGCCCAACATCCCGCACACCACTCTGCTGTTGTTCATGGTCCAGCCCTGGTCACACACCTGCCGCCAGTGGCCATCATACTTCACCTCCACAGCTCCCTCAGTCACTGGGCTATGCCGCCTGGTGCTGGCAAGGATGGGTTTGAGCCGCACCTCTTCCAGCTGCCGGCCCTGCAGGGCACATAGTTACCCATGGGCCTGGGATTCCTGTCCCTCCTGCCCAGTCTACTGCCAAGCTTCAAGGGAGACAGCCAGGGCTCAGAGTTCTTACTGACCATCCCACCCAGCCCCCTCATGGGACAGACCAGGGAAGCAGAGGCCCAGGGACAAGAAGGCTACATGGTGAGTGCAAGACAGAACCTCATTTTGTCTAGGCCCTTTCCCTTGATTGCTCTAATTTGTCAAACTAGAGAGAACTAGGCAGATCTGGCCCTCCCCAGGATCAAGATGGGAGCCCTTCGATTTTGGGAGGCTTCTGCTGGGTGTGGAGGGGTCTTCTTCATGTCACCCTGGGGAGAGTGGAAATGGGCATAGATCAGTTGCTTGGGACTACCAGCAGGATCCTTAGGCCTAGCCCTGGGGTGAGTTAGACGAGTATGGAGCCCACCATCCTGGCCTCTGTGTTCAGTGGGCCAGGGCCAGCTATCCTCAGGCAGGAGGCTGCCTGACAGCAAAGGGTAGGAGCAAAAGCCCTGCCCTGCCTGCTGCTGTTGTTTGGCTTGGGCTGTTTTTAGCTCAGGGTTGTTTGTGCCAGGAAGAGGCAGCAATTGTGGCCAGGCCTTGTGGGTGAAACAACCCCCTTACCCTCCTGCTGCATCTCTTATGAGAACAGTTTCTGTGATTCCCAGCAGGCCCAGCCCTGGTGCTCAGGTGTCTCGGGCTAGGGCCCTCTCTCCATGCACCTGCTCTTGGCCACACAGGGTCAGGGCCCCAGGGATGCTGTTTAGCACAAGCTTTGCTGGCATTCCTTTCCCTTCTCCTCTAGGGCCTAAACAGCCTCCTCACCTGGGGCCCAAGGGCATTGGAGACCTTCTCAGAAGGGTAGCCACGCTGGCGCTGGGGGTGGCACACAACCCCCACATCTTCTGAGTGGCTGCAGTCACTGACACCCCAGCCGTTAGACCCACACTGGTCTAGGGAACTCTCCGTGCCTGCACAGTGCACATTGTCCAGCCAAATAGGTCCTGTGGGGGAGGGGAGGGTAATGTTAAAGGGTGGCACTGAGAGGCTACTCACCTGCCACATGGATAAGAACCCACGCTCATCAAGCCTCCTCTTCCAAACCCTGCCAGAGAGCAGAAGGGAGGAGGGGGTCTCCCAGGGTCTCAGGATCCACAACCCTCCCTGCAGTCTCTGGGTATCAGGTCTTATAGGATCTGTTTTTGGAAAATGCCAGGTAGGTGTAGTAAGGCCAGCCTATTTGCCCATTCATTCCTTCAGCAATATTTGCTAAGCACCCACCGTGTGCCCATCACTATGCCCAAGGAACTTAGTTTAGTGATGGTGTTGGTGGTAGGCTTATTATAAGAGAGAATGGGAAGGTGAGAGCAGAGGTTGTTTGCAGATGGGGCACTCAAGAAATGGGTTGGGGAGCAGGTGGTGTGAGCTGGGTATTGAAGGACCAGAAGCATCTGATGTGTTCTATGGCAATCTCAGTGAGCCCAGCTGCTGAGGGAATCCTGCTACCATCTCTTCACCAGCCTGCCAGGCAGCACCAGTCACTCACCCTCCCCTTGGCCGTACTTGGCACTGTGGGCCCAGGTCAAGGCAGCTTCAAAGCCCAGCTGGCGGCAGGCCACCGTGGCCTCCCGGAGAGCGAAGTCATCATCACACACGGTGCCCCACTGGCCCTGGTACAGCACCTCTAGGCGGCCCTCCTCTGGCCTGTCCCCAGGGCCCACCAGCCTGAGCTTCCTGGTGCCCAGAGGCTGTGACCTGCTGGGAGGGGCCTGGTGCAGAAGCAGCAGCAGCACGAACAGGGAGAATGCAGCTGAGGGGGACCACGTCATGGTGACCTCAAGGGCAGCTGGGGTCACAGCACCTGGTAATGAGTAAATGTGACAACGGTCACCACCTCTACCCCAACTTCAGCACTCTTCGGCTATTTGGCAGCTGCGGGCAAGGTGCAGGATGGTGGGGCTCCCTGTTTGTGAGTGTTTGTGTATGTGTGTGGTGTGGCAGTGACTGAGTTTGGGCTCTGAGGTTAGCTGATTTAGTTCAAATCCACCATTTATTGGGCCATGGCCCCTTGAGGAAGTTCAAATTTAGCCTTACTGAGTCTTAATCTCCTTGTGTATAAAATGGGGAATAATAATCCCTGTCTCACAGTGTTGACATAGTGTAAAATAAAACACTGCATGGGAAGTGCTTAACACAGGCCCAGCACACACTAAGTGCTTAGTAAATAGTAGTGCCTCCTAACAGTCTCCTATGCTGGTCATGGGAGAGCCCCAGGTACCCTCAGGTCAAGAATATTTATCCTAGGGGCACTGCCCTGCCTTTTAATGTTTCCGTACCCTGACCAAGCATGTAAAATGCCACCTTCACCACAGAAGGCATACGAGAGGCTGGAGCAGAAAGAGTTAGCAGAGGGGAGCCAATGACTCCCCACTTCATTTGCTGTGTGGTTTGAACAAGTCTCTTAAGCTCTCTGGGCCCTAAAGTTTCATTTCCAAAATGCAGAGATTGAACCAAATACCGTCTGATATCCACCCAGGTGTGTGATTCCTGCAGTGACTCAACAGTGTTGGAGCACTTTCTTTAGGCCAATGAATAGCCCAGGTGGTTAGAAACAGAAATTAAGACACTGAACACTCTCCCTACCCTCTTGAAGATCAAAGAGGATGAATTGGGGAAGGCTTTCAAAGAAGGGACATACAACCTGTGCCTTGTTGGATAAGTAAAAGTTCTGGGCAGGAAAAGGCATTCCGGGAAGAGAGAACAGATGCATAAGGGAAGAGAGGGAAAGAGGTGAATCTGTGCAAGAGCAGGAAGCGCCTTTCTCTTGACAGCATTGGGCCTTAGAGGGGAAAGAGGTGGAGGAACAGGCTGGGCCAGCGAGCAGGGCCTTGAGGCACCATGCAGAGGGTTTGCCCTTCCTGAGGGGCTGTGGGAGGGTTTCAGGCAGGGGCACACATCAGAGAGCCCCTATCTCCAGGAAGCTACATCAGATGCTCTTGGGAGGAGGTTAGGGGCTGGTCCTCTCCCCCTCACATATGAGTGGGCTTAGGCCTGGGACTAGTGGGTGGGAAGGGCATAAAGGAAAGAGTCACAGCTGGTTAGAAGCTTTACGGACCTCCGGAGCTACCAATGCCAAATCTCCTCCACCCTTAGAATCTTTTGCCAACAGGGAGCCAAGGCCCACCTGGAACAGTAGTTGAAGGCTCCCTGCTCCCTGCCCAGTGCCTGAGTCTTAGGGAAGCTTATTCTGATGAGACCTGCCTCTGCCGTGGCCACAGCTGCTCTTGGGGAATCATGCAGCTCATCAGCCTGGGTAGGGATAGTCTCATGGCCCCTGCCACTCCATCCCCATGGCTGGTATCTGGCAGGGAGGTACTCTTTATCCTCTCACTCCACGCCCTCTCAATCACCTTAACCAGCAGGGCAGGGTAAAGTGGGCTCTGAACAGTGCACTAGGTGGGCTCTGGGAACGAAGCTCCATGGGAGAAGCAACTTTGTGCTGTGTCTGATATGTAGGTAGTGATTGCAGGGATAGGAGGTACCAGGGCACAGTGCTTAAAGATACAGACTGGAGTCTGCCTGGGTTCAATCCCACTTCTGCTGATTAGTTTCCAGGTGATCTTGGCCAGTGATTTAGCTTCTTATTGCCTCCATGTCTCTCTGTAAAATGGGGATAATAATAGCAGCCGCCATATAGGATTTTTGTGAAGATTAGGTGAATGAATACATACTAGGCCCATAGAAGAGCAAGCCCTTAATAACAATCACCTATTGCTAACAGCTATTGCAATAGCTACTACAGAGCCATTGGTCTAGATTAGTCCTGCCCCATCTTTGTACAAAGGAGATGATGGAGGTTGCATCCCATCTCAAGTGCAAGTCTCTGGTGCCCTTCTCTGCAGCACACTCCAGATTCACCCCTTTCTCTTCCACCCACACTACTGAGCCCAATTCTTCCCTTGTCTCCACTCCCATTCTCACCTCCACAGTGTCTTCCCACTCTGGCTCTCCTGTGCTTTCCTTCCAGACTTAAACACTGTTTTCTGCATGCCACTCCTCACTCAGGGGCCTATGGGGGCTCCCAGCTAGCTATCCCCATGAGCAGAGTGCCCTCTGCTCCTTCCAGTGTCTCCATTCCTTCCTCTGTGCTCCCTGAGAAGGTGGACAGGCAGGGACTGAACCACACCAGTCACATGGTTGGAACACTGGCCAGATGACAAGAGAGGTAGGAAGGATTAGGACCCAGTGGTCACATTGGGTCTGGACTGAGTGACGACCACACCTCCTCTACCATCTCCATGAGTCAGATGCTCCCAACTCTGCCACTAAATTGTCATGTGTATGGAGGCAGGTTTTTTTCTTTTCTCTAAGCTGCAACACCTATAAAGTAAGGCGTGGCACTAGAGGCCCCTACCCGATGTGCTCTGAGAGGTCCTAGGGGCTGGGCAGGTCTGCTACTTGGCTTTTGGCTGATCTACCCACAACACTGAGGTCTTAGTAGAGGCTGTGGTCAGTCCCAGACCAGCTGCTCCCACCTCTCTAAGGCACCAACCTAAGGGCACCAACTTCTGCTGCAGGACCCTGGGTCTGGCCCAGGGCAGCTCCCGTCCATCATAGAGGCCGGGAGGTGGACGGGCAGCAGCAGGAGCCAAGTCAGATACAGGGGTAGCTTGCTGTACTCAGCCGTGCTGCCCACCTCAGAGCCTCCTACAGCCTTGGTTCACACCAAAATTATCTCCTCCCAGTTCCCCAAACATAGCCTTCATCTCCTAGTCCCCAAGCCTTTGCTGTCACTGTTCCTTCCGCAGAAGTGCCCCTTTCCTCTATCTCAGATTGTTAAACTCCTACACATCCTTCAATGCCAGTTTGAATGCTACACTCCATCGACACCCCCCTAGTTTCCCACCTGCCCTCCACTTTGTGTGTTTGCTTCCTGACTCCACAACTGGTCCCCACGTAACTGTCCCCTCAGCTCTTGAGTGAAGCATCCCCTCAGAGAAGGAAGCAGCCTCAAAAGTGGCTGTTGTTTACTCAAGCGAGGAAGAAAGGTGAGAAGGAAGGTGGAGTAGAAGTGGGGCACAGAGGGGGGTAAGGATGACAATAATGCTTTACAAATATCTATTGACTACTTATCTCCATTTTACAGAACAGAAGAGGAGGCCCAGAGAAGTCAAGTAACTTGCTCAGCCAGGATTCAAACTCCAGCAGCCTGGCTGCAAGCCATGCTTGCGAAACCACAAGGGTGATGGATGTTGGAAGAAGAGGCGGAAGAGGAAGGAGGCAGGGAGCCCACTAAAATTCCACCCTGTTGCTGGCTGATTTATGACCCTGGCCGTGGTGTGAGGGCACTGGGCTGGGTGCCCACACTGGGTGCCACCAAGTGACAGATCCAAGACCTTGCCAGATTGAGGCAGAGAGGTACCTGCTCCAGGTGCTGCCAGGGGCTGATGGCAGCTGGCTGACCCGGCCCAGGTAGGGAGGGCTGGAAGAGGGCAGATGCCCAAGGGTATTCAGGAGAGGGCATCTGGGGTGTTGTCTTGGGAGAATATCAGCTTTGGGGTCACTCACTCCCCCGCCTCTGTAGCTCTTTAGGGGTGGGCTTTCTCCTCTTAGTGGCCTCCTGGGATCACACCAATTCTGTGGACCTGAAGCAGTGCCAGCTAATGGGCCCAGGGCTCCACCGTCCAGGGCTAGGAAGGGGGAGGGCTGAAGTCCTCTGCCCCCCAGCCCTTCTACTTCCTATTTGCTCTCAGCCCTCAGCATTTAGTTCTGGTCTGATTAGATGGAGATCCCGGATCTGCCCTGGCTTCCAGTCCCCCAAATCATGAGAGTGACGTTCGAACCCACCTTGCCCCTTCCCTTGCCTTGTCCATGGGAGGGAAGGCAGAGAAACGTTGCACACACCCAGCGTGTTCACAAACAAGACACGCAGGCACCCGAGGCCAGGGCACGCCACCCCACCCGGGAGCAGGCCTTGGGCCAAGCTTCCCAACTGGGTCACTTGTCCAAATGGAGCAGGTTGGTGAACGACCAGCAGGCCAAGCAAACCATCCATGGGACCCCATCCCTCCCACCCCCAGCTTCCAGGAATGCTCAGGAGGCCTGCAGAGTCACAGAGGGACAGAAGGGCAGACAGCACAGCAAGGGCAGAGCGTGCGGGCAGGGGCTCACCAGCTGGAGCGCTGACAGTCCGAGGGCTGGGCCGGGCGAGCAGAGGGCACGGGCCTGCCGGGCACCCTAGGCCCCTTTTATCCGCCTACCGCCCGCGGCCCCCCAGCCCCCAGCGGAGCAGAGGAGGCTCCGCAGGCCCCGCCCTCGGGCCTGCCCTCCGCGCTGCGCCCGGTCGGGACGCGGGCCAGGGGGCGGGGGCGCCAGGCGGTGGGCGGGAAGTCCCGGGCGGGAACGGCGGAAGCGGGGGCTGCTGTCTGCGCGGAGGACACGGGCCGCGGCCGCACGGGGCAGCGGGAGCGACAGGGGTGGGTCCGCGCTCTGGGAGAGGACGGCGGCCGGGCCAGCGACTTTGTTTGCAGGGAGTACCACAGCCTGGGCAGTCCCTCTCCCAGGCGCAGTTCCCTCTTGCCAAGCGGTCCTAATGCCAAGGGCCCCCTCTTGCCCAGGGGTCCACCCTGGAGTCCCATTCAGTGAGGCCCGACAGGTGCCAGTGCACAGCGCAGCGCCCTTCGCGTGGGAGCTCCGCTCACAGGAGGGGCTCCGCTCACAGAAGGTCAGGATTTTATGGGCCCCTGCGCTCTTTGCAGTAACAGGCTGGCCTCTTTGCCGCCCTGGTCCCCCGTGGTGCGAAACTCTGTGCCACCTGTTGTGCAGCTGGGAACGCTAAGTCCCACGAGACACGACTTGCTCTGCGGGTAATAAGCAGTAATTGGGAGAACCTGAATTCTCCACCACACTCCTTACAGAGTTGAAAGAGGTGGGCCTGGCCTTGTCAGGCTTATGAGGGGAGGGTGTGTGTGTGGGGGGCAGCTTCAGAATAAAACAAATACAGAAATGGCTGATAGGGGAATCCTATCAGCTGAACTGAGCACTCAGGTGTGGGAATCCCACCCCCAATTTACTTACCCCAGTCCAGTCTTAGACCTCCTCATTGACCCTGTCTGTAACATGGGCAGAAGGTTCCAGCCTCCAGCGTCATCCCTAGACCCAGACCTGTCCAGTCCGACTCCCTTCTTGCCCCCTCCTTGCCTGACTGTCCTTCCAAAGGCTCACTCATTCAGGAAGATTTTATTGATTTTCTCTTACAAGCTAGACAGAGTGCTGGAGTGCGAGTGGCTGGGAGGGGGCCTTCCCAATCTGCTGGGGGAGGCAGATGCACAAACAAGCACTGCCACAGGCAGAGGGCTAGGATGGCAAGGAGACCTTTTTGATCCCTGGGTGACTGCAGGGTCACACTCACCCTGCTGCTGTGGGACCTGCCATCCACCTTGGCAACCCATGCCCAAGATGTCCCCCCAGTGCCCCTGCCCCACCCCAGTTTGGCCCAAAACATTCCCTGTGATGAATCAAGAGGAAGGAATGCTCTCAGCCTCGGGTCAGTGGCAGTGGCAGCAGCCCAGATCCTCCCAGGGACAAGGAGACAGCCGTGGGCTGGGGTGCCAGGTATGCCTAAGCCCCCTCCCAGTGCCCAGCCACCTCTCATGCTGAGCCAGGAGCAACATAGAGGGCTCAACCTGCTGCCAATCACCACTAGACCTGGCCACCCAGAACTAAAAATACTCTAGAGCCCAGGAGCTGGCACCAGGCTGCACCCAGGGCATGAATGGATGTTGCCCGCAAGTCCTTTAGCTTGCCAGACTGTGGGCAGAGACTGAGGCTTGGGGAAGAGGAGGTGGAGAAGCCCCCCCTCCTTGGGAAGTGAGGGGCTGTGCTACCAGCCCTACTTCATGACTTCCTGGCACTGGGATTTTCTCACTGAGTTGCCATCTCCTTGTCCTTAAATGTGATTGCTGAGGTCAAGTGGGATAGTTTGATTTCAACTCCATCAGCCTTGGTTCCGTTGAGTCTGCCTTCATCCTCCTTTGTGTCGGACTATACTTACACAACCTCAGCCCAGGGCCAGCCTCTGCCACACTCTTTCTATACAGGTTCGTGTCCACCTTGACTCCAAGGACCCCAAGGCCTTCTTATTTATCTCAAAGCCAGATTCTATCACCGAGCTGGCGCAGAGCATGTGCTCAATAAGTGCTTGCAAATTGAGTAAATGGGCCTACTGTGTACCAGTGGAATTTGCAGAGAGGTGGGAGAGACTAATCCACAGTAAACCAGTAAACCAAGCAGTGTCATCTTCATCTTAATAGCTGGCAAGGGTCAGAAACCCCTGGGACAGTATTTTCATCACCTTCTCCCTTTTTACAGATGAACACAGAGGGGTTAAGTGGCTTGGCCAAAGTCACATGGCTGTTATCTGCAGAGGGTAGCAGGTGGTAACTGAGAGTGGAAGCACAGGGGTGTGAGCCTACAGAGTCTGGGTAGTGATGGCTTCATGGGGAGAAGTGCCTTGAAAGGTGGATCCAAGTCACTGAGTAGGGAGGTGGGGAAGTAGGTGGTTAGGCATATTACTTTACAATGTATTGGAAGCCATGGAACACTGTCCAGATGTCAGGAGTTATCACAGCTCCCCAAGTCCCTCAGCCTGGCCCTAGAGCAGCAGTTCTCAACCTGTGGGTCACGACCCCTTTGTAACAATGAAAATACATCCTGCATATCAGGTATTTACATTACAATTCATAACTATAAGCAAAATTACAGTTATGAAGTAGCAATGAAAATAATTTTATGGTTGGGGGTCACCACAACATGAGTCACTGTATTCAAAGGTTGCAGCATTAGGAAAGTTGAGAACCACACTGTCCTAGAGACTTGAGGATATAAGCATCATTATTTACCTGCCCCCCACCAGGGAGAGGAGCTAAGATGATCTCTTCCCTGCTTGCCTCCCCCCCCCCCACCTAAAGTAGGAACTGTATTTTCCTCCAAAGTGGGAAAGCCAGAACCTCCTGCAGAGACCCATGGCCTCCTAGCAAGTTGCCCCTGGGCAGTGGATCTGGTAGTGAACCTGGGGTGACCTTGTAGAGCTTCCTGCTGGGCAAACTCCTTCCTCCTCAATAGGCTTCAAGACTCAGTTCTAGCTTCACTTCCTTTGAGACTCAATATGGAGGATTTTGGGCAGCTTGAGTACTAGGCCTGACTCTGAACTGTGTGGCCTTCACCCAGTCATTTCACTGAGCCCAATATTGCTCCCCACCCCCATCCATTCATCCTGCCGTTGTATTCTGTCCCTCTGACATCCAGTGCCTCATGCCTGAGCTATGCAAACAGCCTTCAAAATGCTCTGCTTTCTTTGCTGCATCTTGCTTTCCAACACTTCTAGACCCTGCACAGATTGATTTTCCCAAAGTGTTGTCATGCCCTAGCACAAGAATCTTCAATGGCTCACTATTGCCCACAGGATATGAAGAATCTATCATTGCTTTTCCTGTTGCCCCTGCTCAGAACTCCTTTTCTCTTTTGACTCCTTTTTCCATATTCTACCTATCTTTCAGTCCTAACTCAGATTCCACCTCCCCTATGAAAACTTGCATGAATGCTTTCAAAGAAAAAGGTGTGAGAAGCGTCACAGAGCTGAACCACACACAGTGTCTGCCCTCAAGGAGTTCATTTCCTACTGGGAGAGATGACTCAAAGACACAACTGTGTGGGGAAGTAGACTGTGATAATAAAAGGCAGGACAAATGAGGAATAGCAAACAAGGCCAAGAAAAGGCTTTTCCTTTGCTGAGAGTAATTTAATGAGGCCCAATGCTTTTGCTCAGAGGGGATGGGAGCTAAGGGGATTTTGAGAGGTCATGGGAGTGGGGGAGTGAGGACGGTGGATTTAGCAAGGCTGTAGAGGCAGGCCAAGGAGATGGTTTCTGAGGAGAAGGGTGAGGTGAGTTGGCTGCAGTACAGGGAGGAAATTTGGGAGAAAAGCAGAGCTGGGTCCATAGAAAGTTTAGGAAGTCGGGTGGTGCCCGTGGCTCAAAGGAATAGGGAGCCAGCCCCATATACTGGAGATGGCGAGTTCAAACCCAGCCCTGGCCAAAAAAAAATTGCAAAAAGAAAGTTTCGGAAGTTTTGCTTTGTGATATGCAATGTCACCCTCTCTCCTATTCCTTTGTGAAAGATTTCCTAAAATCTCCATTACGCCATCAAATTTGGGGCCAGACAGGCCAACCTCTGCATTTACAGGGCCCAGGGCAAGAGTCAAAGGAGGCCTCATAATATGTGTCTAAGTATTTTATTTTATTTTATTTTATTTTTTTTGTAGAGACAGAGTCTCACTTTATTGCCCTGGGTAGAGTGCCGTGGCATCACACAGCTCACAGCAACCTCCAACTCCTGGGCTTAGGCAATTCTCCTGCCTCAGCCTCCCAAGTAGCTGGGACCACAGGTGCCCGCCACAACACCTGGCCATTTTTCTGTTTTGCAGTTCGACCGAAGCTGGGTTTGAACCCACCACCTTCGGTATATGGGGCTGGCGCTCTACTTGATGAGCCACAGGTGCCGCCCGTGTCTAAGTATTTTAAAGCCATGAATCAAATGAACTCATTGTTAACTAAAACATGGTCTATCCTCCTACCTTGCCAAATATACCTTTGGAAAGACCTGGAAGGTCAAGATCACACTCCGAATGTTCCACTCCTTGGAGTTTTGTGTGGTACACGCGATTATAGAAATGTCTATCCCTGCTCCTTGTTCCAGGGTGGTCTGCCATCTCCTCCAGTCCACATAGCAAGGGGCCTTCTGCTATGATAAAAAGGGTGCCACACCCTAGGCCTTGTGCAGACTTCACACAAATAGCCACCCTCTAGCTGCTCATGGCTGGACACAGGCTCTGGGGGCACAGGCTGCACTCTGAGGAAGGGCTGGACCAGGCTTGGGCCTCCTGGGGAGGAATTCCAAGAACAGGGGTTGGAAATGGGATGGGGCTCTGGGAACGCATCTTCTTGGTCCTGTGAACTCTGTGCACCAGGGTGATGGATGTGATTGGACAATGGTGCCTCTGGAGCATGGCCAGAGCAAGACCCTTTGCTAGATCTAAGGACCACATGAAAGTGCGATTGTGTATATGTGGGGTGCTGGGGGCAGGAGGGTGTGACCTGAAGGTGGAAAGGCAGCCCTGGGGGAGAGTGAGGGCAGTGCTGACTCACCTGACTTCCTCAGGGGCACACACAGCTCTGGGAGTTGAAGGAGGAGAGAGGCTGCCTGGGGAATGGGAATTTAGGGGAGAGGCGGGAGAGGAACCACAGAGGCCATTGGTCTGGGCTCCAGCTGAAGAAGCTGTCAGGGAGAAAGGGTTGAAGGGGAGCAGGTCAGGAGAAAGCCAGAGCCCAGATAGTGCTCCATGGCCACTCACCCAGGGCCAGCTGGGCCCTGCCCCGCATCATCACCATCTTGGCAGGGAGGAGGGCCCACTGTAGCTGGGCTTGGTTACGGGTCAGTTACAGGGCCCTTTATCTTTCCTGCTGCTGTACTCCTGCAGTGCTGCTATTCAGCTCTTCAGAGTCACATCTTTTCTGGAGGTGGGGGCAGGGCTGGGCTTGGGCATGGGAAATGTAATAAGCTGTAAGCTACTAGGAGGCAGAACGGGACTTAGACTCCCCCAGTCCTATCTCTTCCCAGAGTCCTGAGTCCCCAGAGATGTTTGACTGATAGAAATAGCTTAACACTCCTTTCTTCCCAGAGCACTTTTCCTTCCCTTCATTCCCCTCACCCCCCGTGTCTCATATTTGACTTTCCTTGCCTGAGGAAGGTTGTTGTCCCCTCCTCACCCTCCCTGGCATCATTTCTTCTCTTCCCCTCAGACTCCTTCCCAGCCCCCTTCCTTCCTCTCCTTCTTTGCTACACACCCTCTGTAATCTCCCCTCTACTCCTCTCTGATTCCCTGAAGAATACCCTCTGTCCTTCCTCTCCCCCCGCCCCATGCCTCCTGCAAGCTCCAGTTTCCCTGTCTCAGCAGCTGGGATGGCTTCTACTCAGGTAAATTAAAGTCCTAAGTTCCAGGGGGAAATGACACGGAGTGAAGACTCAATGCCGCCGCCGCGCAGCCCACAGGTCCCTTCAGGATCTCACAGGCGTCCGTACCGACCTTCTCGCAGTAATTGAGCCCCTTTTTCCTCAAGCAACACCAGACAAGTTAAATTAAAAGACATTTCCTACTCCATGCTGTTTTCCTGGGTCCTTTAAAACTACAGATACGGTAACTGCATCACATGTCCCAGTTTCTCATGGCCCATGAGGTCAGCCAGCCTGTGGGCTAGTCTGGGAACTTCACAGCCTGTGCAGCGTCTTCCCCTGCCCAGAGTCTTGCCTGTTTTCATCCCCTTTGAGAAAATAATTGGCTATTTGGGGCCATAGACAAATGGAAGGCTAAGTGTTAGGAGCCACTCCCAGCCCCAGATTTGTGAATGCTCTCTAGAATTAATTGAGGCATTCAGTGGGAATATTAGTTCAGAAACAGAGTTATTGGTTACAGAGAGGCACACATGACCTTAGCATGGATATCTTCAGCTTTGTATTCTCTTGCATTTGAGTTTGTTGATGTAGATATTTGCAAACATTTAAAATATTCTTTATGAGAAATTGGTTTTATCTCCCTAGGTAGAGGGTATGATCATTCAAGGTAGGGACTGACATATTCTGAAGGGTTAATTTTCCTTTTTCTTTCTTTCTTTCTTTTCTTTTGTTTCCTTTCTTTCTTTTTTTTTTTTGAGGCAGAGTTTCACTTTGTCACCCTTGGTAGAGCATTGTGGCCTCATAGCTCACAGAAACCTCAAACTCTTGAGCTTAAGCGATTCTCTTGCCTCAGCTTCCCAAGTAGCTGGGACTATAGGCGCCCGCCACAATGCCCAGCTATTTTTTTTTCAATTTTTAACATGTATTTTATTATTCTTCATTACATTATTCTCCCCCACCTCCCAGTGGTAAGACAGAATTTATTTACAGAAAAGAATAAAGAAAACACTAAAGCTCCTGGTAGAGGGAGAGAATTCTAGTGGGGAGAGAGAAGCTCTCTCCGTTTCTCTCCTGGTCTTTCCCCAACTCCTCCTTTAGACCTTTAGTCTCAGGGTATATATAGGTGTATGGGTTCCTTGGCCAGGAAATGAATGAATACAGTCCCTTCCGCCAGGGGCAAGGTGAATGAATGTATCAATGAATGGATACAGTCCATTCATGGAATTGAGGCCTAGGAAATTCACTATTTATTTATTTTTTAATGGCTCTGAAAACAGTCTTTGGT
>CAUYON010053219.1:0-11356 GCA_963573935.1 Arctocebus calabarensis | reverse complement strand
TGTATACGTATATAAAACAAACATATACATACTTGCAATGAATAACATACTCATAGAAAAAAAACTGGCAGAATAACCAAAATCCCTAGCATGATGCAACTATCTAAAAGCAAGGATACACTCTAGAATGGAAGAAAAAGTATCCAATGTATACACCCCTAATATGAGACAAATTCTTTATCGTTCAAGTGAAGGCTACCACCCATTTATTGCACAGGAAGATGGGGAAAGGGGAGAGGGAGGGAAGAAGAGGGAGAGGGTGGGGGGAGATAGGACAAAGGGTGAGATCACATGTGTGGTACACATTTCAAGGGTCAGAAGAAAACTTCTAAATACAGAGCAAAAATATTTTCACATAGTAAATGAGAAAATCTCATGAACGTTATGTCAATCAGGTTGATGAAAATATCTCAGATTGTATGTGAAACCTACACACTGTACCCCATATTTGAATTATTGTACACAGCTATGATTCGATAAAAAAATAATAAACTCTACAAGCATTATGCTGCACATCTTTCTTTTGCAACCTCACTTCTTACTTTGGGAAAAGCTATGATTTAATTTAATTGAGTCGAAATGAGAACCAGCTCCTTATAATTCATATGAATGTGGGATTCTCAATTCTCAACCTCCATGTAGGTTAAATTAGCCAGAATCCAGTTGCTTCCTATGAACATCTCACTTCCAAAGCAAAGAGTGAAATAAGAGTATCTGTTAAGTAAAATATACTCAGGTTTCATTTGGCTCTTTTAGTTTTCACTTTAAAATAACTTTTAACTTACAGAATAATTTCAAGAATAGTACAGATAGCCTTATTTTTATAACTTTCCCCAATGCCAACATTTTACATAAGACTGGTATGCTGATTAACGCTAAGAAATGAACATTAGTATAAGACTATTAACTAAACTACAATTTCCCTAGTTTTCCTATTATGCTTTTTACATTTTAGTCTGGGATTTCAAGTTGTTAAATGCTTTTATTTCTTCTAGCCCATGAGATTTCATCAGTCTTTCCTTCTCTATTGTGTCTTGACACTCTTAAAGAGTATTAGTCAGGTACCTGGGTTTATATGATGCTTTTTCATGATTAAACTAAGACTATGATTTCAAGAAAGAATTTCAAATAAGCAATGTGTCCTTTTCTATTCATGATAGCTGGGATGATATAAATACATATTACAAACCTTAATCATTTTGCTAAAGTGGTTTCTGTCATACTTGTCTGATATAAAATTTTTACCATTTTCTTTCCATGTTTAATTTATTAGGAGTGAGTTACAAAGTCCAGTCTACATTCAAGCTTGGGGGAGTAAAGCTCTACATTCTGGAGGGAGAATTATCAAGGAGTTTGTCGATATGTGTTAAAATTATCAAAGCAGTAATAACTACTTTGAGGATTTACTTTGAGGGTATGCAAATTTCATCCTTCTTCTTAAATTTTGCCTACCAATAATAGTTAGCAATCATATATTTGGCATTTTTATGGGAAAAGAATAGAAAGAAATGATCAATTGTCTAGTGAGTGTCAGAGTGTAGAGTGAGTCTCATCCTCTATAAATGAGAATTTGTATAAAGGTCTTTTAAGACACTTGAGTTTGAGTTGTTGATAAATAGTTAAAGACTATTTTAGTTTTAGTTTCTACAATTGTAGAAAACTATTTGCTTGGTGCAAAGAAATTGTTGTCTTGTGGTGGATCTCAAAACCTGTGAAGGAAAATATTCCTTGGGGTCAGTTACATACACATTTATTCTCCATAGATAGTCAGAGCTTCAAATTACGCCTACAATCTACTTTTTTGTGGTCATCCATGTCTCACTTCAGCCTGTCTGAACTGTCCCTTTTTTCTTTTCCTCTGGGCATGAAAATAACTCCTTACACCTATATGCTTCAACATACTTGAACCAATTGATTCTTAAACTACATCTGTGAAAAGCAAAAGTATTATTACCCTTCCTTTTCAAAAGAAAAAGTTGATCAAAATCACAGAACTTAACCAATAACAACAGATAACAGAATTACCCTTTGCTAATTAATATTGTACTTTCTGTACAACATCATACTACAGTTTCTGTATCTGCAGAAGACCATAGGAGCTTCTGAATATATATCTATAAGGTTGCTCCTGCTTGTAACTAAAGAGATAGGGAGTCATAACTTCTATTTTCTTGTCTCTGTTTATTTGTGGCTTCATGGTGGCACTTCTCTTCTGTTTTTGGCTTCACCATTGGACAAGATGCTCCTGTGCAGTGTGTATGTACCATGAAATCTATGCTTATCTTATGTCTGTATGAAGTGAACTGTACATATGTGTATGTTGAATGACTCTGTAGGCAACTCATTACAGATACCAAGACACTAACCAACATAACCTAATTAAAGAGATCATGTTTTAATCGGTATATTTTTCCCAAATGTCATAAGTGCATGATAATGGATTATAATGGAGTTTATGACTAAAGTATCCAAATCATCTCTTTGTATTCTCCTTATTTTAAGCAGATGAGCCACTAAGTGAATATTTTATTTTTAGGTACCACTAAACATTGGGGCATAGTGGAAAGTGCAAGGGTAGTAGTCTCTTACATTTTAGACACAAATCCTGAGCTGGAGGATAATATTTTTATGCCATGTAGACTAAAAGCCATGGCCCCTATGAGGAAACGGTCTTCCCAACCATGTCTCCTTGTTCTGTGACTCTTGACAAGCTTCTCCCTTTTTCCGTGCCTTGGATTCCTTATTTGAAAACATAGTATTAGTGAGGTTCAAATATGGCAGTGTTTATGAAGAACATGCACAAATTTTCAAGATATGATAGCCATAAGCATATGCCAGGATAGTGGCCATTTTTCAGTCTATACCAGCAAATGTTTTATACTTAACATTTCTGTATTACTCAGAGATAATGAAATGATGTGTTCTTTGGAGTCATATGTACAAATTCTATCACTTTCTAGCTTTTTGTACCCCAAACAATTTAAGAACCTTGTATAATTACCCATATGTAAGACATAAATAAAAAAAATTACAGGAATAATAAACTACTTATTGATAACATTTCACATGTCAGTTTCTTTGATGATGTATTGCCTACCATTCTCTTATTTAATCCCTACCTCACAAAATTTGATATTTAAAGTCTTACATGTGAATAATCTTATACCATGTGCTAACTACATTTTAATTTCCTGCCTCTTTCCACTATTGCATCACATAGTTGAACTTCTTGTGCCATTGACTTATTAACCCATTTATTTAATCAATTTATGCACAGTAAAAGTGATTTCCCCTGATTTGGTGTTAATATCTGAATTACAGTTTTTTTCCTTGAAAAACAGGAATTAATTATACCTACCATGACATACTACCAAAAAAGTGCCTACCAATTTCCCTAGCACTTAGTAAACATTCAATTAATGATTCCTTTTCTTCGTAAAAGCTAGCTTCTTGATTCAATGTCAGGAATTACCCAATATATAAATTCTATTTTGCAGTAAAGAGCTCTTTTATGTAGAGATGTTAATGAGTAGTGACTAAGTGCACCAGTCCTCAAGAAGACATAGTATAAAGTTTGCTATCTACTATTCTGTATCAGTAAAATTTTTCACGAAAACATTATTTAAACTCTGATTTGATTTAGATGATTCCTTAAGAAACTTGTTAGACAAAATAATCATCCAAACAACTGATTGTTAAGCAGGGTCTTTAGTTTAAAAGTTCTGGATAGCTTTGTCTAAGAAGTCTTCCTAGTTGGAATGAAAAATATATCACATTTGATTTCCTTCCCATTTTAGATTGTAATGGACCAAATAAGCAATATTTTTTATGATCAAACTATTTGGAGGGCCAAAAGGAGACTGTGTGTCTTTCTTTTGGCTTCAGAGAAAGCTTTCGTTTGAGCTTAAAGTATAGTTCTAATACATGTTAGATACTTCTGATGACAAGTTAGTACTTTCTGGCTATGCACTTGTGTGAAGAATAAGTGGTTTTTCTTTTCAGTTATTCCTAATTAAAATTGGAAATATTAGGACAATTATTATCCTTTTTATTCTTAGATATGTAATATGGTACTTTCATTAGGAAAACATACCAAAGGGCAAAGTGATTTCATTAGAATTTTAATTAATTGTTGTATATCAAAGATATTTCACTGCAAGACAATGTTGGAGATGAAGAGAAACAGAGGCCGAAACATTAAGTATGAACTTTCTTTGGCAGGAAAGTCTTCCATGGACAAATAATCAGAAAATAACATTTCCAATATGTGTCCAGAGTGTATATAGTATACTTTTATCTTTAAGTACCTCTATGGTACTCCATGGAGCATCTGTTTTATTTCCTGATATCTGACAAAGGAGAATGAGAACTGGTAAGCTTTTTTCTGAGAGAATGAGGTTGTGACAAACTCTTATGGTGTTCATTTCTTGGCTTTTGTACACACACTACCCAGATGGGATTGTGGTTATAGGTAATGACCTCTCATCTATTCTCAGCCCAAATATTTCTGATGAATTTGAATCTTTGCTTCAGAAACTGGCATAGATTCAGATTCGCCCAATGGTTATGTAGTTGATTCAAAAATGAATATGTGACACAGACGGACTCAATGAAATAAAATGGATCCTTGTTGAAATATCTGAGAATGAGAATCTCTTTCTTTCCCATTGGACCTGGAATCTAAGGGAATACAAAATCTGCCATTGCTATTTTCTAACACATGTTGGCCAGTATTGCTGACGAGAAAACTTAGATGGTTAGAGACATTGTTTGAGTTCTGAATTATGCTTTGCATAGCCCATCCTTTGACTTTTCTGATGGATATGCTACTTGTTACTTAAGCCAATTTGATTTGAGATTTCTGTTACTTGCAACCTTGTTGTTTCAAATTATGTACAGTACTGGAAGGGCAGGCCTCCTTTCACTGTTTTATTTAAAATAGAAACTTCCTGGGATCTGTTTCTGTTATCAACAGAACAATCTTAGGGCACAATAGTTATACAAGAGTTACTGAGGTTCTTTTCCATAGTCAGTGTAATTTGGTATAGAATTATACTAATTGGGCTGGAGATGCAGCAGAATTTCTCTAGAGGGCTTAGGGATTTTAAGTCCAGTAAGCTGTAAACTTGTGTTAGAAGGAGAAGAAAAACATGGCTTCCTCTTTTTGCTTTATTTATATTGCCTCTATTTCTTTTCTCTTAAATAATTCATACACACAGATAAGAGATGTAGTGATTCTCTGAAATAGCATAGTATTTGGCCATATTTAATATATACATCTCTCTATATATGAGTGTATATATATATTTTTTTTTCCTAAAATCATTATCATGCAAAAAGAATTCCCTTGGTAAATGAAAAGACTTTATCATCAGCAGACAAAGTAATTTAGTTCTTCTTTGTCTCCAGTTTTCTTTTCCAAACTACTAGTTATGTGCCCATTGAATGTACCCAAAGGACATATCAAAGTGTTTTTTCCAAAGTAAAAATTTTAAAGCTAAATTCTTTGGTCCCCCGTAGAGGGAATAGTTGCAGCTTTTTGTGTATTTGTTTGTTAAATTAGCAACACTTGGTTAGGATGTAAACTGGCACAGTTTTTCTAGAAAGAAATCTGGCAGTATTTTGTGAAATAACTGTGTATGTACTGGAATCCATCAATTCCACTCTGGGGTTAACTTCTCAGAGAAACTAGCTCAGGACTCTAAGTTAGCATGTGTAAAACGGTTCTTTTAAGTGTTTCCTGGGGGTATAAATTGGAAGACAACGTAGGTATCTATAATCAAGGGAGTAAATAAGTAAAATGTAGTAGACAGGAATTATGGAATATGATGTAGCAATCATAGAAAACTGATATGTCTTAGAAACACTGTGAAGAGTAAGAAACAAATGTGATTTATGGCATATTGTTTCTGCAATTAAAAAACATAACCATACAAAATATACATGTTTCAAAAAGGTAAACATATTTCAGGATGCAGTTGAAACTTTTGAAGTGGGTGACTAATAGAATGGGAGAGAAATATTAGTTGTATCTGGGGAAAAATTAAAAACAATATCATTTACTACTACAATAATATGATCAAGTCAACTTTCTGCTGCTGACATTATAGAAACAGCATAAAAACAAACTCCTATTAGTAGTTTGCACTATTCATTGTCAAATGTATTTTTATAAAAATTTGCTGTCCTACAGTGAAAACACTCCTATTTAATAAGAGTTCCCCCAGTTTGATTATATCTCAGTTCTGGTTATGTGAGGAAACATGAACAAAAAGCAGAGCAGGAAGTACTAAGAGGGTCCTTGATGTCTACATTTAGAATCATTTACTGTGAGAAATTACTTCTTGGACATGAAGGCTAGATTCTACTATTGTGAATTAATATTTTATTAGGAATATATAGAGAGATGTAAACATAATTGTTTCTTTTTCTTTTTAATCTCTGATTTCAAAGACAATACATTCATGTAATGAGAACTTTTGGAAATACTGATGGTTTTGAGAAGAAAATTAAAATAATCCATATATTTTCATTAGGGAATAAACTATTTGAAAAGCTTTAGTAGATATGCTTTTTAAGGGTGTTTTTCTCTCTGTGTTGTACATGCATACACATAACTACACTTTCATGCACAACAAAAGAAGAAAAATGTTATAGTGCTATCATCTTAGTTCAGGCTGCTACAGCAAAATACCATTAACTGGGTGGCTTATAAACAACCGAAATTTCTTCCTCACAGTTTGGAGTCCAGAAGTCAAATATTAGGATAGACTTCATAGCCTGGTGAGGGCCCTCTTCCGGGTGGCAAGTGGCTGTCTTCTCCTTTTACCATCACACTGCAGAAAGCATGCACAGGAGCTGAGCTATGGACTCCCTTCTATAAGGGAGCTAATGCCATCCCTGAGGGCTTCACCCTCATGACCTGGTTATCTCTCAAAGACTCGGCTTCTAAGACCATCACATTGGGAGTTCCCATTTCAACCTATGTATTTTGGGGCTACACAAACATTCTGTCCTTTATAGCTATTTTGTCACTTTTTTGCTTTGCAATATATTTTGTAAATTTTCATATTTAATTAAAGAATTATATTCTTTGCAAGGCATTTGTAATGGCCTCCTGATATCTATAGGATTACTATAAATTTATTTAGCCAATTTCTCCATATTGAGTGTTGAGTTTTTTTAAAATAATTTTATTAAATCATAATTGTGTATATGGGGAAAAATTAAAAACAATTTAATTGTTTTTAATCATAGGGAAGAATGTGCTTCAAATACAATCAGAAAATATTTTGATCATACTGTTAGAGATAGCCTTCATGGCATTTTCTTGATCACTATATAAAGACATTGATACTCTATATTTAATAAGTTTCACCAGAGTTTTTTAATAATTATTTGATATTATGAATAAGGCTTTGTCTAACATCAGGGAAATATATAGATAATTTTTTTCTTATGAAATATTCCTAGAGGTAAGTTTGCTGAGTGAGAATATGTACACTTGTTGGTGGTTTTGGGGAATGGGTCATGGCATAATGTTGGAATCTGAAGCTGACTTACAAAAGGCTTAACGGTTTTTAAGTTTCTAAGTATCTGTAAGATTAAATTATTTTCTATTTAATGGAAAAGATAGTAATGCTTTTGACTTGAGAATATTCAGAGATATGTTTACAAGGATATAAAAAATTATTAAACAATGATTGTAAGCTAAAGATGAATGGCAAGGAGACCATAGCCAGAGCAACTGGTAGGAATCTTAGTCCTGACATTTGCAAAATGTAAACTTGGACAAGTCACTTACTTATTTATATTTCAGTTTCCTCCTCTATAGTGACAATATCTAAGGATTATATGAGTGTGTGTGTGTGTACAAACATGCATACATCAATGGTCATCATATAATTATAGCTCAAAATATGGAAGTTTTAGTTATAATTAAGGTAATTTTTAGACTAAATACTAAAATAAAACCCCTCTGCACTCTGCTGTGACTTTGACACCTCTATTTCTCTGCTGTGCTCTTTGGTATTTATACAGTCACTCTGGAAGAAGAATAATTGGAAGAATGTCATTCTGTCTCTATGTGGTAAAACAACACACACAACATGGAAAAAGTAATTTCTTTGATCCCTCCTACACAATTTCTCTCCCTTAATAGCATGCAGAACATTTCTCAAAATTTCCTTTTCTAAAAACATCTAGTGCCAAAAAGCAATTGTATGACCACAGGTTGTAAGCTCTGCTGCTTTTCCATATCCTTTAAATCAGAAATCTCCTCTATCATCTAATGAAAATGAACTATAATTGCAAAGATAAAATTTAGTGGCTGGAACTATTTTTGAAATGTGGTTATTTTAACAAGCTTTACCTTTTAATTAAACATCATGCCTCAAAGAACTTAGTTTCCAATATTTGCTTATAATTTTCTAGTAAAAGATCTCAGCTCCAGACATTCTATGCAAAGAGTTAGGATGTTTATTGTGGATTGTCTTTACCTTTCCTTTTTGTATCAATTCTTAAATGTCTACAACATATTAAATTACAGTTTATTAAATGACTTTTATTAAGTAATTTAGTTTTGTGGAGATGAAAAAGAGTTTGACTATTAAACTACATTCAATATATTACACTACACATTGTTACAAATTCATGTAAGTATACATTAAGGCCACTCATTTCAGATAGCTTACTAATAATATGATGAAAGAGGACATGTATGTCATTTACATATATCATACAATATTTATACATGTGCACATGTACCTATAGAAAATACTCCATGAAACACTGGAGTGAAGTATAAAGTAGATTCTCTACAAAGAGTTGTAGTAATATTTAAACATTAAGAGTAGGGAGAGAAGCAGTCTGTGTTTGATGTTTGAGAACGTCAATTACAAGAGCTCAGGCAAGTTTGTGAACTCATCCTAGAAAAAGTGAACCACACAACTCATTACTAAACATCACCAACATCACCAGATGGCCCAGGGGAATACTTCAGAGGTGACTGCAGCCATATTCAGCAATGAAGTAAGTAGTACTTTTTCTAGGATGAGTTTGTGAACTTAAGTGTCAGCGCTCATACATATGCCTTTTCCTACTGATTATGAGAGCAGTTGAGAGAGACACAGAATATTGACAAATGATGATCCAAATGTTAGCTTTATTATTGATAAATCAACCTGAAAAGTGTAACTTTATAGCTGTAGGTCAATGGATTTCTGAGCATTTCACTCTTGTTGTATTCATTGCTCACAAACGGTGTCATCCTTTGGAAAGTCTTAAAGAAATGTTGGCATAGACTGCCATCCATAGAAACCAGTCTGAGACAAAGCTCCTCGTTAAGTTACTTTATTGGTAAATTCAATGTCAGAAGAGTGAGAGTGAGAAAAAAGAGAAGTGATTCAGGCAAGTAAGGATAGCCACAAAGTTGGTGAGTTTCTTTTTTTTTTTTTTTATTGAATCATAGCTGTGTACATTAGTTCAACCCAAGCTTGTATGAAAGCCTAATTGAGGTCTTGCATTCCGGACAATTTACCGGCAGACTTCCTTGAACTACTGACACTTGGAAGATTGAGCTGGCAGCAAGAAGGGAAGGGAATTTATTTGCTGGCTTCTTTCTCACTTGTCTCGTTTGCTGGGCAAATTTTTCTTCAAGGGGCACTAAATCTGTCACACTTATGAGTTGTATTGTCCTGCTTCCTGAGCAGTGTCAGAACCTTCTTAGATTTACACCTAGATCTAAATAGTCTCCGGAAATTCTAAGTGCTGGCCTTTTCTTTCTCTGCCTGGAAAGACTTCATAAGAAATGTCACTGTTAAGACCTGAGACTTATAGCCTAGAGTTTCTCAGCTTTGGATGCTAGGCAGAAGCTTGAGAGGTCGTTTCCAAGGTAAACCCTCAACTTTGCAACTGAAGTAGCCTTTACTTTGTCACTGTGTATCAGGCACTGTATACAACCATTCAAGTGGTTCTTCTGACACTCCACTCCTTAGGTTTGGGCTAAGGAGACTGAGTTCCTTTCTACAGGCTTTTAAGGTTTAGGATTAAACATTGGCCCCCCTCCAAATAAATCCATTTTAGAAAACTCCACTCTCAGGCAACTCCTCAATATATTCTTTTATAGACTCACCATGATAAGCTCAATTTAGGAGAGTGAAACTGGTTGTCTGATATTTCCTCTGAAAATCTGCATCTTAGATTGCCAGAAATCTCACTTTGGAATTTTATATATATATATTTGTATCTCCATAGTCCAGTCAAATAGTCAAATTTGCTCTTCTGTAAAATCAAAGTACAATGCTTTAGACTAGCTTGAGCACTGGAACCAACTTCCTGGGGTCCTTCCGTGGTCAGCCTTTTCTAGATGTTGTAACATGAGGCAAATAACTTAGCATCCCTATGCCTTAATTTCATCATTTGTAAAATATAAATATAATTATAGTTTCTGACATAATTCAGTGTGACTCAATTTAAAAGTTGATTTTAAAAATATCCCTACTGGTTGATTGATGTTCACTGAAATTCTATCACACTTATAATAAAGTTACCAGAAAGAAATTATACTCTAGACATGAAATTCATTCTCCTCTTATAAAAGCTAAAAAATGAATTGATAATTTCTTCACATATTTTTCTTTCTTTGGCACAGCAGGGTAAGTTTACCTGAATGTCTAGATAAACTTTTGAGCAGAAGCAACAGCAAGGAAGCCTTTCATAGGAAGTTGTGTAGCTCTTTTACATGAACATCATGCAGATGAAAATCTATCATATGTCAGAGTTTGAAATATTATAAAACTTTTAAGCTTCTTTAGGTCAGCAGCTTATTTATTTATTTATTTATTTATTTATTTTAAGACAGAGGCTCACTATGTCGCCCTCAGTAGAATGCTATTGTGTCACAGCTCACAGCAACCTCAAACTTTTGGGCTGAAGCAATTCTCTTGCCTCAGCCTCCAAGTAGCTGGGACTACAGGTGCCTGCCAAATGCCTGCTTATTTTTTGTTACAGTTGTCATTGTTGTTTAGCTGGCCCAGGCTGGGTTCTAACCCACCAACTTCTGTGTATGTGGCTGGTGCCATAATCACTATGCTACAGGCGCCAAGTCTACAGCAGTAGCTTTTTACTAAAGCAAATAAGTGGCTCGGCACCTGTGGCTCAATGGGCTAAGATGCCAGCCACGTACACCTGAGTTGGCGGGTTCGAATGCAGCCTGGGCCCGCCAAACAACAATGATGGCTGCAATCAAAAAATGGCTGGGCGTTGTGGCGGGCACCTGTAGTCCCAGCTGCTTGGGAGGCAGAGGCAGGAGACTCGCTTGAGCCTAGGAATTGGAGGTTGCTGTGAGCTGTGATGC
>CAUYON010053217.1:0-16213 GCA_963573935.1 Arctocebus calabarensis | reverse complement strand
CCCTTTCCCCTATCCCTGTATTCCTGTGCTATAATTGGGTTTTAGCCTTCATATGAAAGCTATAAATTAGCTTCATATTAGGGCTGAGTACATTGGATACTTTTTCTTCCATTCTTGAGATACTTTGCTAAGAAGAATATGCAGTTTTTGAAAATATCACGTTGATTACAGTGCAGAAAAGAATTGGATTAGGTCAGATTGGAATCCAAGGGACAGTTAGGAGGTGGTTGGAGTAGTAGAAATAAGGGAGGGTGACCATTTGGACTAGTGAGGTGGTAGTGAAGAAGGAAACCTGTGGGCAGAGTCAGAGATATCAGATATTCAGTCAACAGTGTTTGGTAATGGATTAGTGGTGGATGAAAAGAGACGTAAGCAGCAATTGATTTTTACTGACTAGTTCCACTTAGACAGAACTGAGAAAAATCCAGGCAGAGAATTCTGTTTCCAGTGTTCTCAGCCACTCTTTTCTTCTCCTTGTTCCTGTTCATTGGCACCTTTTCCTTTCGTTTCTTTTAATATTTATTCAAGTATGAATTTCAAAATATTCAAAAAATTTTCAAACTTCTCCAACCTCTCTCTCTCTCTCCTTCCATCCTCTCACCACCCTTCCTCTGTCCCTGGCAAACATTTTCTCAGGATTTAATAGTCTTTCATACTCACTTGCAAAATACTATGATAACAATTAATGCTTCTCTCCTAATGCAATTTGTTCTTTAGAGAGGAATGAGCATTTTGGTATAGGTGTATCTTACGAGGTTCCCAAAGATCAGTGATTTTAAAGCAAAGTTGATTTGTTACCCAGATGATATTTGACAATGTTTGAGGACACTTTTCACTGTTACAGCTGCAAGGGAGTGGCTACTAGCATCTAGAATATAGAGTCAAGGGATGCTGGGAAACATTATACAATGCACTGGACCACTCCAACAACATATAAAGGACCAAAAAATAAATAGTGCCAAGACAGACAAATTTTTCCCTAGATATCAACCCTCATAAAGCTGGCCCCAAATAACAATACCATAGGAGCCTCATCCAACAAATAATGGATCCTATCTGTGTTTAAAAAAAAATAAACAAACAAAAGAACATTGAAAACATGAAGTATGGCAGACCAAGCTGCTGCCCTTAACTTTTAAAAACTAATCAAAATGGGTGAAGGGTAGGTGGGAGATGGAGTCAGTTATTATAGCATTTGTGAATTGGAAGCAAAAACAAAGCCAGCCAGAGAAAAAGTATAATTTAGTGCCTAATCAATTAGTTGATTAGATTTTCTATGAGATTAGATTTGAGGCCCAAATTGATGATAGCGGTGATTTGGACACAGGCTTGAGCAAAAGTCATTCATGTATGAATCTGGGGTAGTGGGAGAATGTCAAATATCTAAAAGCTTCTGTAATTAATTTAATAAATTACAACAATAGGGGCTTTTGCAATTAATTTAATGAATTCTAACAGTAGGGGCAATGTATAAAATTCCTTAACACAAGGGAGCTCCAAGGAAAAGCTGGCAGATAATTCCCATCTCACCCTGTTGTGCTGTGGGTCTCAGCACATATGGTCCTGCACCAGGGGTTGTAGCACAGAGAAGATTCTAACACCATATGTGTGGAAATCCTGTACCTTGCAGAGAGTAAAGGAACAGGGAAAGCGTGTCCTTGAATCCTGGGCCTTTATGGCTATTTTTCTGCTGGCTCAATATCAGACTTTGTCCGCTCCATATGGTATTTTTAACTTATTGTATTTTGTCTTTAATGTAATCTTCTTGGGGATTTTAATTGCTTATTTCCAATACTAATTTCCATTCCTGTGAATACAGAGGAAGTAGATTTGCTTCCCTTTCAATAATACAAAAAGAAAACAATTATGAAAACTACTCAGCATGAATAGCATTTTGTTTTCCAATGAAAGGTCTGCACTGTGTCAAATATATGCACCTGTGTACATATGCATATCTTTAAAATGTTGTGTTCAGATTTCTGGGGGGTTGCTGGAATGAAATACACTATTCAAAGCTAAGCTACTATTGTTATTTATCTAATAGTATGGAACCTATAGATTTGGAGGGGGTCATTTTGCACCATTAGAGAAATTCTAGTTATTCCTCCTTTTCGCATTAAGCTGAAATAGTTATGGATAGTAAAAGATTAAGAAGCTCAAGTAGTAAAATTTTAAGGGGACACAATAAATGGAAAATTTTTAGAGCTTTTTCTATGATACCATAAGGTTAGGTAAAAGAGTTTTTGTTTATTGAAAACTCTTTGTCACCAACACTCTCAGCTCTATTGGCCCTTCCCTTAGGCAGGTCAGCAGAACTTTGTGCAATAGTAAACAACAATGCCCTGTCAACTCATGGTCTTCACTGGGCCCCTGGCAGTTTCTTCTCTTTTACTTTACCCGCCATTCCAAATCTTCAGCAGTTGCCTCCAACCACACTGATGATAATCTCAGCTCTTCTTTGAAGAAACAGAAGCCATCTATCCACATAATGGTTTTCAGTATGGGGCTCCCCTGACTGTACATGCACCTGTGCCCACATTCTCTGCTTTCCTCCAGCACAGACAAGCAAGTCGGGGCTGGGCCCTTTGCTGATTTGTTCCCATTTCCTCTGGAATCCTCTGTACTCCAGTAATGAGCTCCTCATCCTGCAACTTCTCCATGTCCTTCCACGGAGCTCTTTGTCTACCAGGTCACTCTCGTAATGAAAATTAGAATCTTCCTTTAACCTAGCCTTACAATGCTCTCCTCCTGTTCTTGGCCAGGGTTTTTGTCAGAGAATTGTCATGGCTGCCATCCCCTCTCTTCCCTCTCATTCTTCAGCCTTAGCAATCTGGCTTTCTTCCCATGCTTCCACTGTAGCTGCTCTGGCTGGGATTCCCAGTGGCCTCCTTGCTGCCAAGCACTGTGGACTTACACAGCTAGTTACCTTTTTAAAACTCTCTCCTCACTGGCACTGTTGACAACCTTCCTCCCTGTGATTCCCTTCTGCCTTGACTTCTCTGATTCTTGTTATTCCTGGTGCCTTGCCACTTCTCTGCCTGTTCCTACCCAGGACTCTTATGAGTTCTTCCTCCTCTCTTCCTAACCCACTGCTCTTTTCCCCTTCAGTCTCTATTTGTCCAGCTTGATTGAAGTTCTTGTGAAACACCACCATCCATCTCTGTACTGAGACTCACATTTTGGTCTTACGTTCTCAAACCTTCTTTGAGCCTAAGACTCAGAGAACCTTTTGCACACCCCATGAGAAGCCCCAGTGACTCTTCAAAATCAGTATATGCCAACCCTGATTCATTGAATGCATCAAATCTCCTCACCCTCCCTCCCCGTTAAAGTTGATCTCTGTATTCTTGTTTCAGATAATAAAGCCTGACTCCATGTATGCATCCAAGCTAAGCACCAGGAGGTCTATTTAGATTTTATCTTCCTTTTCTAGTCTTATCTAGACATTAAGTCCTGCTTATTTGATCCTGTGAATGTTTCTTGAAGGTAACTCCCTCTTTTCTCCTGCCACCACTGTCATAGTTTAATCATGGCCCCAACAGAAAAAAAGACTGACCTTCCTGGAAGAAGGGAGAATTCTGGCAGCAGATTGCCTTTTAATTCAAACCGCAACTCTTCCCTGGGTCTGCAGACTGCCAACCTAACCCTGCAGACTGTGGACTTTCTGGCCTGTACAATTGAGAGACTCAATTACTTAAAATCTCTCCATATATATGTGTGTGTGTGTGTGTGTGTGTATACATAGACACACACGCTCACACACACAACACATACATTCATCTTTCATCTTCATCTTTCGTGTGTGTGTATACAGAGACACACACGTTCACACACACAACACATACATTCATCTTTCATCTTTCTCCAGAGAACCCTGACTAATATGGGATTCATGTTTTCTAAGTGGTCTAGAAGACAAATGGGGCAAGAATGTCCATCCTTTATTTCCTTGATATCCCTAATAACTTCTCTCTTTTTATATTACCATTTTCTTTCTTAAAAATCTGTTGAAATGCACAGCAGGTTGTACATTTCATCATAATATTGCTTTGACCATCACATTTAAATCAATATCTTCTCACAGACAGAAAGTAATTGGAAAAGTGTTCCTCTCTTATTCTAAGGGCATTTTCCCTTTACATTTGTGTAGGTTCAGTGTCTTTCTTCACAGTGCAGAACGAGAGGTAGCTAAAGTTTTCTTTATACCTGGGTTAACACAAAGCCTGTTTGTCAGGCTGTCTGCCTTCATTATAAACAATGCAAATGACAAAATATTTAGTATATGTTTTCTTTGGCAGGGCTATTTCTCCTGCTCATCATTTAAGTCCCTGCTTATATTCAACTTCCTCAGAGAAGCTTTCTCTGAATCTTGGCAACTGAAGTTGTACCCATACCTGCCATCTCTCTTTTCATCATACTGGCCTAACTTATTTTCATTCTAGAACATATCAAGTCACAAATAAAGTAGATTATGTGTTCATTTACATTTTTCTTTTTCTCCCCTTGGATTATAAACTCTCTGAAGCCAGGGTTCTTATTTCTTGCTGCATCCCAAGAGGTAAGCATGAAAGCCCATTTTGTATTGAGAACTTTTATATTTATAACTATATAAGGCTGTTGGGAGATGCTTACAAAGGCATGATTCTTGCTATTGACTATCTCCAAGCTACTTGGGGTGCTGGGGTTAACACCCACGAAATTCTCAAGGAACAGTATAAGGAAATATAGAGAGTAAGTTGTGTGATGCTGACCAGCGCTAGAAATCTTAGTGGAAAATGAGACCTCTGAGGCTGGAGACATTAGGCAGGGAGCAGAATCTTGTACTGTCTTTGTTAAATGGATTATAGGTGAGCATAGAAAAGACTGAATAAAGACAGAGAAAGCAGCATGAAAGATAAAGTAACATGAGACTAAAAGATAGCAACTCTGACCATAGAGGTTAGTGGCGAGCAGAAAGTGGCAAAGAAACTAGTCTAGCTAGCAAGGATGAGACAGGTGACAAAAAGCCAGATATAAAGCTTGATTTGGTAGCCATATGGGAGCCACTGAATGTTTTTGAGAAAGGACATCTAAGGCTGGCACGGTGGCTCTCTCTTGTCACCCTAGCACTCTCAGAGGCTGAGGCAGGTGGATCACTTGAGCTTAGGAGATTGAGACCAGCCTGAGCTGGAGTGAGGTCCTGTCTCTAAAAATAGCTGGGCATTGTGATGGGTGCCTATAGTCCCAGCTACTTTGGAGGCTGAGGAAAGAGGATCACTTGAGCCTAAGAGTTTGAGGTTATTGTGAACTATGACACCGCAGCACACTACTGAGGGTGACAAAGTGAGACTGTCTCAACAAAAAGAGAGAGAGAGAGAGAAGGAAGGCCTTAAAAAGGAAGATTAGTTCATGACAACTACACGTGCAGCATCACGGGTTGGAGGGGAAAACGTGCAGAGTAAGGAACAGCCAGCCTATCTGCCTGCACTCCACCCCTGCACACGTGTGTGGTTACTGCTTCCCTGTGGGCCCTTCCCACAGGCCTCCTTCACCCAGACTCTAACTCAGAGGTGAAGTATGTTCAGCAACTTTTTTCCCTTCTCTGCTTCTTTGTCTTTGTCCCTTTCTTTAGTACAGTTACTAGGAGCCTCGCACTCACCACAGGTTGATTTGAAGTCTAATTCCAGACCACTCCCTACTCTTTTGTTATGTATTGTCCTAAAAGTCTGTAGTTGCTTAGTACCCTACTACCAAGTCTGACATCAACTCGTGATTAAGGTTACTTCATCTTAACTCAGTATTTCATGTTGTACATCTTTCTAGGAATAAGCATTCAGGAGGTTTGGGGAATCCTAATGCAATAATTGACCAATTCAGGTAAAAGTCTGGCTTCTTGCCAGAATAGTTGAGCACATATGTCTCTATTCTTGCAAACTGCTTTCTGCCTGCCTTTTTCCCCAGGGTTCTGTGGGTCTAGCAACATGTATCTGTTCATAAGTGACTTAAAAGTTTCAATGTTATTAGAATCAGACTGGTCAACTTTGAATTGGCAAGAAATTATTGGATCCATTTTGAACCACTTTGAAATGGCTGGAATGAACACACATATCCAGGTAAAACTAAATGATCAAAACACAGAACCATTTGAAATCAAAACATATTTTCAAGAGTGTAATTAAGCTGTAACATAAAGGAACTAACCAGAAATATTTGCTCTTGTTAAACTAGGTTCACCTAGGCTTGCTGGGCTAAAACAGTTTGATCCAGTTTTCAATTATTTATATGTATACTAGCTTCATTTGGTTGAATTACCTTTGAACAATTCAGTTAAAACTTACTTGGGATAGAAAATTTTACTTCTTATACATATCTTTGAACCTCTAGCATCTAATTCAAGGCCCAACCCAAAGTAGGAACTAATGCATGTAGTTAAAACCATAGATGACCAAATTGGGGGACCAAATTGGTATTAATCTGGCCAAATTGGGGGAACAAACTGGTATTAATCTACCTATTTTGGGTACCCCAAAATAGAGGACAATGACAGGACTCTCCTCACTGAAGTTCCAGCACAGTTCTGTCCCATGCCACAGCCATGAGCCACATTTATCAATTCAGTATGTGAATTAAGATGTACTGGAAGTGTACATACCAGATCTCAAAGATTTAGTAAAAAATTTAAAAAGTAAAATATCTAATTTTTCATATTTGATTAGGTATTGAGATAACAGTTTGGATATATTAGTTTCAATCAAAGGTATTATTAAAATTGATTTTACCTATTTATCATTACTTTTTTAATGAGACTGCTAGAAAACTTTAAATTACATCTGTGACCCTCATCATGTTCCTGTTGGGCAGTGTTGGTATAGAATTTAAATCCTGAAATGCCACGTGCTGCCACTGTTAGCTCATGAGAAGTGTCCATCACCATCTATTCAACACCTGTGTTCACAACAGGCCCAGGACTCTTTCCATAAACATCAGGAACTTGCACTTGAGTAACCACATTCTTGGCATTCAACACTCAAGGACTATCTTACCTGTTCTTCTTTAAAAAAAGAAAAAGAAAAACAGTCACTCCATCTATCAACAAATTATTCTACTTTTTCTTTAAAATAGTTTCCAAATCTCTTCCACTGGATTTGTGCACTTCTTTCTTCACTGAACTTCCCACTTTCAAAATGTATTTAAGCTCCTGTGTAATGAATCTGTCTCTGAATATGAAAAAATAATAACTTTTATTAGAGCTAAAATTGCAGGCCATTTGTGAGCACTATGATGTCTAGCCCCTCCCCAAACCACCTTTTCTTTGTTCCTTATTTCATTTATCCATGTCATTGGATATCCATGTTCCTTATTTCATGTCATTGCTTAGTGTCAGGCACTGTTCTCAATACTGTGCTAATGTTACCTCACTTGCTCATCATTGCTACCCTATAAGGCTCATTCTACTCTTGTCTACATTTCACTTATGGGAAAATATCACAGAAAGGTCCAAGGTCATGCAGGTAGTGTGTGGCAATGTCAAGATTTGAACTTGGAAATCTACCCATGGTGTACCTGCTTCTCATGACTTGTCTAGTCTCCTGTAGGGAGCTGGTCTTCCTCTCTGAATAGGAATGGCACCATCACCCCATGGCTTAGATAACATGTCTCAGTTATTCCCAGGCCTCCCCCTGAGGCTTGTTCTCCTTGCTTTGATGATTCAGCTGTCCTGAGCCTTATTACACAAGGGTCCTTCCTTCTGATTTTTAAAACTCTAACCTAATTCAGATTAATCCAAGTCATGACATGAATGATAGAATTCCTTAAATTTGTAAAGGGCTTCTAGTTTACAAAGTATTTGAAGGTAGAATCATAAATCACCAATGTGTTTATTTAATCAACTGTGGACAAATTATAGGGTCCCATGGTACGAGAACTCCAGGGGTGGGAAAAAGGGCTGGGATAGGACCCCTAAATTATCCATATTAATTAACATTCTCTGATAATAATGATATTTAAAGTTAAAAAAGTACAAAAATCCAAATCTCATTTATTAGTGATTTATCAGTTATGAAAACTTACTTAAAGAAAATGGCCTTTTGGGTTTGTTTTTAATTATTTGCATCATGGCCAAGGGTGTGATATATTCTAGGAAGTTTAATAAAGTCATGTGAGTAAGAACATTGTGATCTATATTGAGTAGTGTCCCTCAATAAGAATTTTGAGACAACAATCTCTTTAATGGTATCGTTCCAGTTCCAGGAAAATTGTATTTCTTCTGAGTAACTGTGTTGACTTTATATTATAATATGGACATTTCAAATTTTGTAAATTATTGCTTTTCTTTCTTTTCTTTGCTTGCTAGAAAGCTAAGAACCAAATTTGTAGATCACTTTCAGCACATGCATGCAAAGTAGTATCTTAAGATATGAATTCCTGCTTGCTAATCTTCCATCTAACTTTATTTTATAGTCCTCCTACTGTCCCTTTCTTCCAAGTGTAATCTCTTTTCTCACTGTCTCAGTGGTCCCTGCCATGCCTCGAACACACCTTTTCCCAAGTGATTCTTTAGCCTTTACTCTATCCACAGGAAAAGTGAACTCTAAAATAGATCAATGTCAAAATGGACTTCCCACATTAAATAAGTTAGGCTACCATATTGGCAGAGAAAGGTGGAGATTTTATGAGAGAGTTAATGAAATTGCAGACCAAACAGAATAAGAGACATTTCTCCAACATTATTTTAATTTCCTCATTCTCCCTCTTTCTCTTTTCATTTTACAATCTGTCTTAACTCCCAAGAGACTGGTGTGGTCAGGCAAGGACTCAGAGTGCTTCCTTCTTGGGCAGTGCTCTGCCTTGGAAGGCCACGTGGAAATCTGAACAGGATCCAGAGGAAGGAAAGCTTAAATCAGCTGATTGCACTGCTTTCCAGACTTGTCTTGGAAAAGAGCTGGAGTTACTCTAAACCTACTGTAGCTCCAACTCCTCTCACTGGGGTGACTGGGGCAAAGGCCTGACTGGGAGAGAAGATTCTGTGTGGGCCCGGGGCATGCCTCATGCCTGTTCTCAAGGCCCTCACGGTGGTGCTAGGCAATCAGAACAGGGATTTGGATCTTTGTTACAGAGAACTTGAATAACAGCCACAACTTCTTTATCTGTTTGTTTAATCCTGTTAGATTATATTTATTTTTGAAAACTGTCTCAAATCCCTTTGTGAGCAAAACAGGATATAAATGCATGAATGAAAGAACACAGCATCATAACGGAACTGGGGGGAGAGTAAGTCTGTTCCAGTGAGGCCAATGATCCTTCCGGGTGGTGATCTATCCCAGTGCCTAAAATCTTGCATTAGTGATCCTTCTTTGAAATGAGTCAGTTTCTACAAAAGATCAGAACCTTGAAGAGGACGTCAACTCCGGCACATCCTTACAGCACTGCCTGCCTGGGTCTCTTTCACCCAAGCCCTCCACGCTTTCACTTCCCCCAGCTCTCATACTTCAGACTAGTGCTGCCTTGGACGTCCTTCCAAAAAAAAAAAAAAAGGCAAGGGAGGCTAGATGCATTGGGCAGGTGACGACAGGGATAGGGAGGCCCTGGGGAAGACAAGTAACCAGTTGAGTGGACTTTCATACTGGTGATGACATCTGATGTTCACACAGCTGAATGTATCCATTTATGGAAAGACAAATCGAGCATTTTAAGATGAAATCCTTAAGAGAGTCTCAGGCACTGTGGGAGTCAATGCCCCCCCCTTCCTGAAGGGGTGAATTGACACTCAACTCCCCAGGAGTCAGGATGTCAAGCATTAAATCTAGGTCTTGCAGATTAAGATGGCAGTTTGCTATAGCAGGAGACCTGGGAAAATCAATACTGCAACAATTGCCGCTCCAGCATGAAGCTACTGACCAGCATAAGTATCTCTGAGATCCCATTTCATACTAGAGACCAGTAGCTCCGTTTCCTAATGTATGAACATTTCAGCTCCTACTGCTTAGATCTCTGAAACACTGGTATCCTTTTAAGAGTGCCTGACAGGCCCTCCTTGTTATTCTGCTAAATGGCTAAGAAACAGCATGTGCTGACAAAGGTGGGTACTTGCTTCATCAGGAAGCGGTGTCTTAGTTGGCCATGACAATCAGGTACTGCTGATTCAACCACCATTCGTTTGAAGGTCAGACCTCTATCCTGGTAAGGAGTTGAAGTCAGTCGGCCAAGTCTTCTTCCAATGGGCATGCTTTAATGATAGCTGCAATTCACTGGAAAATATTCTCTGACTGAGTTGAAAGACTCTTAGTGCCAAACAGATCTAAACTCACATCTCTGATGAATGCCCAGGGTGCCCCTTCAGGTGCTTGGCTCAGTAAACATAATACAGGCAGTCCCCAGGTTATGAATGAGAGAGGCTCTGTAGGTTTGCTCTTAAGTTGAATTTGTATGTAAGTTAGAATAGGTTCATTTGCCTATTACCTGTATTAGCCTCCATTCACAAGTGCAAGATATACATAAGTTGAATGTTTATAACTCAGGGACTGCTTATACCAAAGCAACCTGAGTCCAGGACTCAGCATGCACCTAGAGGCTGAGTCCCCAACTCATCTATTTGGCAATTTCAGAACTTTAGTAAGACTAGTAGTATATTTCTGTCATTAAAATTCTATGCTTAACAGTTTCTGGTTTGCCTTCCTTACATTTCTCCAGGTTTTGATCTTGGTGCATTCAGTTGGCCAATTAGAGTTGGGTGAAGGTGCTTGGTGACCATGGCTGTCCATTTAAATTGGTTGAACAGGGACTGCTTTGATAACTCCCAGAAAGCTGATGAGGAGGGAAGGTGTTTTCAGAGTTTCAGAGGGGGGACTCATCTGGATATGTTGAAAATTTAACATTACTTTCTTGATGGGAAAATCCACTTTGACACCATAATCTGTCATGAAGAAATTAACAAGAATTAATTTCTAAATTATATTTAGAAAAATCTGTACTGACACCAGATACTAACCTTGATTCATTTACTGGATATACTACAGCACAATAAAAGTATACTTTCTCTTCACAAGATGATGCACTGGTTACTTTATAAAATGAAGACGTGTCTTTTCTTTTTTTTTTTTTTAAGAAGAAGGTCCTCACAGAAAGGATAATGGAACGCATGAACAGAGAGAAGCGGAGAGGATAGATTGTGCAGCCACTTGGAAAAAGATCACAGGAGAAGCTGTCTGCGAATCTCCCAATTCCACACCCAAGAAGGTCTGATATAGCCTTAAAATAGTTCCACTTTTTGTTTGGATAATCAACCAAAAGGATATTTTGGTCCTGAATAATGGAAGATGGAAGAATTTAAACACATTGTTGGAATGGAGTGAAGTATTACCTGGACTGCACACCACATTACTCTTTTTAGACAAAGGCATATGTCTTGTGGGGAAAGGTAATTTAATTCAAGTGATAATGGATGCTGGCTCTTAAGGTAGTCAATCTTCAAACTGAGATTCCAAAAGATTTGTTTTGGTTTGTGCAAAACTATAGCAGTAAAATGTCTTGAAGGGTGCTCCATCTTTAGTGGAATCAAATCTTCAAGGAAGGGTTCAAAAGGTAGAAATAGAAAGACAGAAATGTGCCATTTGAGGCTGATAGTCACAGTTTGTGCTAATACTTTGGAACTAGTAGTGCCATGATCACAGGCAAACATGCAGAAAAGAAAACATAGAAATTGACAATACCCAAAGAAAATAAACTAGACCCTGTGATTGGGATTAGAGAGAGAAAGCATGAAGTAGAGAAGAAATTTTGCATGGGGAGCTTGTCCTGAAGTGACTGTCATGTTCACAACCTATCATGTTCACGACCTTGAGCACATTGATCCCATAGCTCCCAGCTCAAGATTTGTTAATAAGTTCAGTAATAATTTTAACCAGGCCTACTATATAGATTAAATGAGATCAAGGATATAAAAGTTTCTGACTTAAGAAGTCTTTACATTATCCATATTTATCTCCCATTTTAATAGTGATTTGATGATGTTAAAATGTATGAATTATCACAGATCCAGAATCACAGGAATGTTCAAAATTTAAGTAGGAGGGCCAACTGTTTCTTGTCAATCAGTTCCTCCACATAATTCTTCAAAAGATCAAGATCCTTCTATAAACAAAGCGTGGTCCTTTGCATAACGCAGTGACAGACTTTACAAAGGCATCCATCCAAGTTCTCACTTACTGATGCTTCCTGAGATAATATTTCTATGTTTGATTGCTTTAATTTATGGCATGTTCTCCCTGTTTTCTCTAAGATTCTCATCTCCCTCTGCAAGCCTGGTTCTGTTTCCCAGGAGGACACCTGAGTGGAATGTTTTCATACCCAGTCAGGATTGAGAGACCCTATGATCACTGATAGCATAATTCTTCTTTCTAAAAGTGGCACACAGTAAAAATGCTACATAATTAACCTAAAATATCTTACTAGCTTTGAGTAACATATATTTTTAAAATCTCAACAATTAAAAACAATACATATTGGCTATGACCCACTAAGGTGATTTTTTTTTTAATCTGCTAACAGTTTGCCATGTGCAGTTAAAAATATTCTGTCATTAAATCTGAAATGTCCAATTTCAAATCAAAAGTTTAATTTATTATATCTCAAACAAGAAGGAGTACAACTAATTAAATGCCTAAACTATTGATATAGTTTTGCCATTTTTAAACAGTAACTTGTTTATGTCAGTAACGAGAAAGCCTGAAGAGTGGGTGCTTGATGAAATTATGAAAGATGTTTGCCACAGCTCCTTAAGAACTGAATATTTTTCCTTTCAAGAAGTGTTCCAAACTTTGGAAGAAGTGGTAGTCAGTTGGTGCAAGGTCTGATGAATGTGGCGGATGACAATTTCTGAGTCCAGCTTTGGTAGTTTGAGTGGGTCGTTTGTGCAACATGTGGTCAAGTGTTGTCTTGAGAGAAGACCAGCCTGTCTGTTTGACCAGTGTCAGCTGTTTAATCCCAAGCATGCTTATCATGTCATTCATGTGGTTGCAGTAGACATCTTCTGTAATTGATTGACCAGGTTGCAAGGTGCTGTAACGGATAATCCCAGTGCTGGGCCACTGTACAGACACCTTTAGCTTTTTTTGATGAATATTTGGGTTTGAGGCTGTGTTTCAGCACTTCATCCTTGTCCAATCATTGTGTCAAAAGCTTGCGATCATCAAAAAGAATCTATTTTTCATCACAGGTAATAATACAGCATAGAAATTGTTCCCCCTTTATGTTGTGACAGCAAATAAAAACAAGCTTTGGTCTTCTGGTGCTTCTTTAATTCATGTAGAACCCATGGCAGGATTCTCCTCAAATATATATATATTTTTAAAATATACATTTAATTCGTGTCTTTAATAAAGAAAGAGAAGTAAATAGATGATTTTGAAAAACTTTAAAATAATCACTGTTATAATTCAAAACAAGAATTATGCCTTCTTCCCCCCATATTCTTTCAACTACATCACAAGGATGCCAGCCAAAATTTTTCTTTCTTTTTTTTTTTGCGGTTTTTGGCCAGGACTGGGTTTGAACCCACCACCTGGCACCCTACTCCTTTGAGCCACAGTCACCACCCTTTTTTTACTTCCTTAATGGGAATCTTCTCTTGGCAATTCCACGACCTGTTCCTTCTGCCTAGAATGCCCTCAATTCTCCCATTCTTTACATTACACATTCTATAATGATTCTGTTTACTTACTTCTCTAATTTCCCACTAGATTATAAACTCTGACTTAATAACAAGAAATCTGACAGTGGATTCTTAAAAATATTTTCTGTACGGGCTAATAAAAATATGGATGTATGCAGGAAGAGTTATAAAATGATCACAAAATATATCTAAGGTTTCACCATCAATGTTTCTTTTCAGAATAATTACTGTGAAATTTACTACTACATATAAACCAGTACACAGAATGACTTTCTCAACCTAAGAGTTTATGTTTTTCTACAATTCTGGAAAACTCTCATTCTATTTTTTCTTGTAATAATCTCTCTCCCCCATTTCTCATCTAACACACCAACTATACGTATGTTGGAGCTTGGAGCTTCTCAATTTATCCTCTATGACTTCATTTTGATTTGGCTATGTATTTATCTGGCTTTACTACATTCTGGGTGATTTTCTATACATGGAGAACCGGCTATGCTATACCACATAACAAATTAACTCAGAAAGTACAATAAAGCCTTATTTCTTGCTCTTGTTACAAGTTGATGATGTGATGCTGGCTGGCTCTTTGAATAAGCCCCCCCCCCAACCAATGATTCAGACATATTGAGCTCCATTGATATTGTGATGCTGTCATTGTCCGTATGAGGTTTTCATGATCTCCAAGGAAGGAGAAAAGCACAGAGAAGCACCCAAGATATATTCATGAAAGGGATACACATTAGTTAACTCACATTTATAAATTTTCCTACAAGAGGATTCTGGAAATGTAGTTTTCTTATGTGCCTAGGAAATGAAAGTGCAATTGGTAATTATTTAGCCAGGTTCTACCACACTGTTTTAGTTCTTGCTCAACATACTGATTCTCTTTTAATTTATATGGTCTACTATTTAATACATCTGCTGTGTTATTTACACAATTTTATTTTTTATTATTATTTTTTAATTTTTATTAAATCACAATTTTGTACATTAGTGCAATCATGGGCTACAATGCGCTGACTTCATATACAATCTGAAATATTTTCATTGAACTGTTTTAACTCCAATATTTACACAATTTTAATTTCCAATTATTTTGGTTCCTATCTATCTGTGCCTTTTCCAATATAATAATGTGTTCTCATTGTAATAACGCTATTTCTTCGTTTATCACTTTGAGTATTCTAAACAAGTTTGTTTTAAACACTTTGGCCCTTGACTCTATTTCTATCTTGGGTCTGGGAACTGGATTTCACCATTATGGATTTGTTTATGTGCTTTGTAATGTTTGTACGAAACCTGGTCATTAACTGAAATATTTTCCCATTTCTTATTCAAGTTAATCTAAAGTCTATTACTATCCAAATAACTTTTCTTCCTTTGACATGCTGCTTTTAAATTAATATAGCAATACTAAAGATTAAAAAGAAACAATATGCTCTTAAAGAAGAACAATCACTGGGAAGATTTTATGCATAGTAATTAGATTAATTTGTAAAAAGAATTGACACATTTAAAACATTAAGCTTTCTAATCCATCATTACTGAGTCTTCTAACATTTAATTTCTTTTATTATTGTTTGTACGGAGTTTTGCACAGAAGTTGTCATATTTATTCTAGATAATCATCATTGTCTTGCTATTATAAAAAGTATCTTTTAAAATTTTTATTTTGTGGGGGGAGGAGCCAAGATGGTGGCCGAGTAACAGCTTCCTTGCAACTGGGCTCGGTGAGACTGGGGAGAGAAGACTTCAGGCACCTCTGGCTGATGAGATCTGCCCAGAAACATCCCTTTGGGGACACAGGGAGACAGCGAGAGACTTCTGGACCCCCTGAGGAAGGCAAAAGCAGTGGAGATCTGGCAAATGGTTGCGTGTGTTCGTTCGGTCTAATCCTGCCGGCAGCTATGACTACAGCAGCAGTGAGATTGCAAACAGGAAAGGCCTTACCTGTGAGTTGTTTGGGTTTCTTTTGGACTTGGCACTCGGTTGAACTGTCTTGAGAGAACTGGGGCAAGAGTGCAGAGGTATTTGAGTGTTGTCTGGGGCTCCAGACTGAGGCGCAGAGCCAGAAAGAGCTACCAGTGTTTGGTTGTGGGCTGTGTGGAGCCATTGTAGGAGAACTGCCCCAGCAAGCTCCACCCTCAGGGTCGCAGAACAACCATCGGGCACGAGCGAGTAATCTAGTGACTGAGCAGCCTAAAGGCGGGGACTGAGACCCCTTGCAGCCTTAGCCCTCGGGGCATTGGGTGAGCCCAGTTTCAGCAAACTGGGTAAGTGAATAGCCACTTAAGGAGTGATCCCAGCCACAAGCACATTCCTGGGAAAGCTTCTGCTTAGCCCAAGTTTGCGATTTAAAGTGCCTTCTAAACAGGCTGAGGAGGATTAAAGCTCTCCACCCTGCAGGGTTTGAGAAATCATTACAGGCCTCCGGTCTCCATTTTGTTCAGCTGTATCAACATTGCGATTAACATATCATGCCCCTGAAGATCACCTCTTGCCCAGACAATATCAGCAAGATATATATACTGCTTTGTTTCTTGGTTTTGTTTTGTTTTGTGG
>CAUYON010053216.1:0-10461 GCA_963573935.1 Arctocebus calabarensis | reverse complement strand
AGTGAGACTCTATCTCCCCCCCCCAAAAAAAGCTTTCTTGCCTTACTACCCTCAATCCCAAAAGCTGCAAATGAAGTCAGTCATACTGAGGATATTTGGCCAACATCCTGTTGTCCTGGTTGTACATAGGACTTTTCACATGCCATCCCCTTCTTCATTTCTTCCCCATCCCATGGAAGTTATAGGAAGCTGCTGGCTAGTAACCAGAGCTAGATCCAAGATACAGATCAAGGAACTCCAAAAACTGCCAGATGACATGCGTTCTGCCGGACTTTCCTCTTCATTAAAGTCAGCAATAATAATGTCAAATTTAAAATTAATATCAGACTTGGGCTGAAAACTCTACACCTGCCTAAACTTCTCTATAATTTCAGTGACAGGTAAAAGGAAATTTCATTTAGAAGACTCTTTTTGAAAAACCCACAATTTTTTTTTATTTTAAGTAAATCACAAACTGATGAAAACACATGGTAAAACCACCCACAAAAACTCTATTAACCTGAATGCAAACAAAGCCATCACTGATTGTGTAGCACACAAGTATTGGATGAGTATATGCTACGCGTGTGCCAGGCATGGTGCTAGACTCAGAAAACAAAGACAAATTAGACATGGCTTTCCCCACTGTGGTTGTTCTATACCACGTGGTAGGCTCTGGATCCTCAGATAGTGGGACGGGTCCAACCCAAATAGTTAGGACTGGAGGAGGAACAGGCCAGGTGGAAACAGGGAAGGCACACCACACTGTGAGGGGTCCTAGAGGCCCAACCAGCTACACTCCCGTCCCCCACCCACTCTACCAACGCGCCACCCTGCAGCCCCAATGGTACTCAGGTAGCAAGAACCTCAACCATGGAAGGAAAGGATCACCCTCTGTGGCTGTTTTGTACTTCCTAGGGTGGAAAAAGGATAACACAGGGTTCTTGTAAGAAAAAAAGCTCAAAAATATGATATGAGGACAATTAATGACAATTAATGGCATAGTGGGGGAGGGGGATAGCAGAGAGAGAAAAGGAGGGAGGGGGGTGGGGTCCTGGTGTGTGCCACACCTTTTGGGGGCAAAACACGATTGTAAGAGGGACTTTACCTAACAAATGCAATCAGTGCAACCTGGTTTCTTATACCCTCAATGAATCCCCAACAATTAAAAAAAAAAAAAAGCTTAAAAATATAGCTGAGTTAAAAGAGAAAAATCAAATAACTCAGAATAAATTATTCTTGAAGGAACCTGCTTATTCCAGGTTTTCTGCATTTAGCCTACATAAGAGAAAATGGTCACCACGATCCATCTACCATCACTGAGCCACGCCTCAGTACAGCCCACCCTTCCAAAAATACATCACACCAGAAAACACCCTAAGCCACACTTTCAGGGAGAGTGAGACACCCCCACACTCAGCTGTATCCACCCGTACTTCACACCTGTCTGCCTAGACCTACAGCCCCAGCCTCTATGCCAACCTGGATACTGCCTCACATATGCCCTCATTCTCTGCCCACGATACCCGCCTCCCCCTGAGATGCCAGGAGGCCAGACCGAGACATTTTGTGGCCACAGAAAACGTGATGGCCTTCTGTGATGGACCGGCCTACCTCCAAGTAGATCAGATCACCTCCTCACCCATCTCTACTTCCCATTCCCACCTCGAAAAGAGCAGAATTTAAAGATTTGTATTCACTCAACAAAGATGAATGAAGTGCTAAAATAGTTAAATGGCAGTAGCTTTAAAAAATAAAATCCTTCTAATCTGAAAACATTAGCATATCAAAGCCAAGAAGCCTGCTCATTTTTTTCTGGTGGGTAATAGGTAAAAGGAAGATGAATATTCGTTTCCTGTATATAATTAAAGATGCTACCTCCCTCTCATTGACCAAGTTTAATAATCAACCTAATTTGCATTTGGCTTAGTGGAAACACTATTTCAAATTTGTAAATAACTGTAAAAAAAGACCATAAAATTTTTACGAAAATATTTTATATTTTGGCCGAAGGAAAAAAACAAAGACATTTAATGGGTAGTGGTGCCTTAACATGGTAAGTGCTTCCTAAAGAAATGGCCATGATATTCTCCTAATATCCTGGGTCCCATTTCCCAGGGAAACACAAATATATGGTATAATTGAAAAGCTTTGGTTCGAAAAATGAAACTAAAAATCCCAGTTAAATACCAGTTTTTTATGCAATTATAACACTAATATGGAATATAAAAAACTAAAAACTCCTTACTTCAATATGGAAATCTACTTCAGTGTTAATGAAAGGGCATTTTTAAAAACAACTAATTAGAGTCTGGGTGTGCCGGCTCGTGCCTCTAATCCTAGCATCCTCGGAGGCCCAGGCAAGAGGATCCATTGAGCACAGGAGTTTGAGACCAGCCTCAGCAGGAGTGAGACCCCCATCTCTACTACAAAGAGAAACACTTTAATTGTGTTGTTGTGGCGGGTGCCTGTAGTCCCAGCTACTCCACAGCTAAGGCAGGAGGATCTCTCAAACCAAAGAGTTTGAAGATGCTGTGAGCTACAAAGAGGCTACCACCCAGGGTGACAGAGTGAGGCTGTCTCAAAAAAATTAAAAAGTAAAATAAAAAATAACTAATTAAATGTATCATTCAAATCATGACTTGGTAATTTAGTGATTGAATTTACATTAAATTCATCTTTAAAATATAAGGTGTATCCTATAATTGTATCTGGCTAACATCTTATCCGAATACTAAAACATGGTTAAAATTTTAAGATATGCATAGGAAGTTGCTCACAGGTGAGTACATAGCACCCTTGTGAAATAAGAAGTTGAAATTCTTAGATAATCACAGAGAAACATACTTTCTTACCTTTCCTAGGAATAATAATAATATGCATGGTTTGTCCACAAGTATAACTGGGCAAAAGAATAGTGAGAGAGAGTAAAACACACACTTAAACAAAAGTTCCAAGAAAAATTATGCTCTTAACTTCTTTTCCAGGAGATGGAAAAAGGAAAACTCATCTAAGAGGGCTTTTAACATCTTAAAGTATCCCAGAAAGGTTATTTGTAATAGATTTAAAATACACAGAGGTCAACCCTAAAACTAATGGGAATACTGGGTGGCAATCGATGTTGCATTAATTTAAATTCTTGTAAATGACATTTTCCCCCATCCAAGCTAACCACAAAAATAACTTCTAAACAAATTTTCCAAGGGCACCGAATGCTCTTTAAAAGAAGAAAGAAAATGCCCAGCTCCAGCCTGGTCTCACCTCTGGCTCTTCCAAGGCATCCCCTCCCAGGGGAGTTTTGTGAAGATCGAAGATGCCCTGCCTCTCCTCAGCCGGAGAAACAAAGATCTCTTCTGAGTCCGTTTCCACCACGTGGAGGTGGCTGGCTTCTTCCTGGCTCCAATCCAATTCTTCTTCTGACTGTTTCAAAGAGCTGCTGCTACTCTTGGGAATGATGCCCGCTGTGGACAGGCTGCTGGGCACCGAGGTGTAGGATGACTGGGGTCCGGAGTAAGGCCGACCCTCAGGGGTCAAGGCCTCGGCCTCCAGGAGGTCAGGCACTGAGAGGCTGAGACGGCGGTCCAAGTGATTCCCTTCCCGTAAGTTCGGGGGTTTGTTTGGGTTCTTTTTCATCTTCTTCTTACTCAAGTTGATTAACAGTGGCCTGGTCCGCTGTTTGAATGAACCCCACACAGATGGTTTATCGAGATCCATGGCAGCATGTAGACCCGAGAAGCCACTCGTCAACAGAGTCTCCCTCTACTGAAAACAACCGGTGACTCCTACAAAACAGAATGTAAGGAAAGAGAACATAAGCCTTCTTGTGGTGTCAGGGCACCTGGCGAAATGGGAAACGTGAGAAAACTCTTCTCAAGATTAAAACATTGGGTTGGTAACTTCTACAAAGATTAGGAAAAGCATTTTTCAAGGAATGTAATTTTTAAGAAGTTTATCAGAGCACTTACAGAAACATTAAAGCAATGAATAAGGTTGGCATGAAAAGAATCCTTCATAAAAAGACGACTTTCTTACTTCCTCTCCAGGAAGGCAGAGCTAAGAACATTCACTAGAGCAGTAACTGTAGGCTCATGATCAGGGGCAGAAATGTTCCACTTCTCTAAATCATGGTCAGCAAACAGTCTCGCAGGGGGCCAGCCATAGACTTTGTGGGCCACGTGGTGTCTGTCACACCTATTTAACTCTGCTGTTGTGACACCAAAGGAGAAAAACAATATCTAAATGAAAGCACATGGCTGTGTGTTAATAAAACTTTATTTACAAACACTGGTAGCAGACTGAAGTTTACAGATCCCTGCTTTAAACATATCTTCCTTTCCAGAGTTAAGTGTACATTGTGAAGGGCAAAATACCTGCTCATATCAACAAGGATTCCATCTAGTATCTTTGAAATTTATATTCACATAAAGGTGATTAGAAAGAAAAACCTTTAAAATGAAAGTATATCTTCAGAGATTCAGCCTGAGAATGTGAGTGGGAGAAAGTCTCTCTCAGTAACAGTTGGGTGAGAGAAAGAGGAATGCTTCACAAATACAGCAAATACATAATTACAGAGTACAGTGCCTACAGTGGTGGAAAGCGGTGATTTGAGATATAATAGCTTTAACACATGAGTGGGCAAATCAAAATCAAATTTGGAGAAATAACCCTTATTCTATGTGTCAAATGCTTCTTAATAAATCTCTTCAATATGAAAAAGAAAAGCTTGGGCAGCCACTGAGATGTAGCCTGTTTTTACTTTGATGCATTTGGCTGAGGAAGAAAAGAGGTCAAGAGCTTCAGCAAAGCACATTCATGCCTATCATCCCCACGCTCTGCCAGGCTCAGGTGAGAATTGCTTGAGGCCAGGAGTTTGAGATCAGCCTGAGCTAGAGCTAGCAAGACTTCAGTGGACCAAAAAATAAAAACTTAGCCCGACACAGAGGTGCACGCCGTGTAGTCCCAGCTACTCGGGAGACTGAGACAGGAGGGTCCCCTGAGCCCAGGTGTTTGAGGTTGCAGTGACCAATGATACTTTTTTCCCCTTCATCTTTCATTATCAGCATCATGCTGTGCCTGTGTGTGTGTTTCATTGGATCTGTCCTGTGTGGGGTTAGCTAAGCTTCTCAAATAAATAAATGTCTTTTTCCAAACTTGGAATGTTTTCAGAGATTATTTCTTATTAGCTACTTTATTAGGCCTACTTATTTCCTTCTAGATCTCCAATGATACAAATATTATGCCCTTTGATGTCCCACCATCCCCGGGTCTCTGTTCATTATTTTTCAATCTTTTTCTTCTTTATTCATACTGAATAATCTCTATTGATTTAATTTTCATGTTTATTGGCTCTTTCCTGTTATCCCCCTTCTGAATCTGAATCTGTACAGGAGGTCTGTGTTTTCTGTGGGTGGTGGACAGGTGGGGAGGAAGACTATTGTATTTTTCAGTTCTAAAATTTGCATTTGGTTCAGCTTTACATCTCCTATTTTTTTCTGCTGATGTTTTATCTTAATCTCAACATTCATGACTATTCGCTATAACCCTTTTAACAATAGCTGCGTGAAAGTCCTATTTTCATTGTCATCTGTTGATTGCCTTTTTCCAAGTGAGTTTAGGTTTTTGTACTACTTTGTACACCAGTATGAATTATACTGTGAACATTTTGCATGTGCCCTTATAATACCTTCTGCTAATTTAAATGTGAAGAGAGCTGATATCATTGTTTTGGCAAACACTTAATCTAGTTGGCTTCAGGCCATAAATTTTAACCTGTCTTCTGTAGGCTATGGTTCAGTTTAGTTTCATAGGCTACCCAGGTCCATTTAGATTTTCCCTGCGTATATATAATGCAGAGATCGGTCTGGGACTCCAGTGGAGTGCTAGCCATTAACTCCGCTCCCAAACTCATCGGGATGCCAGTGAAGGTCAGATCCAGGCACACGGAGGCTCTGGGTGAACCCACAGCTTCACAATGTAAATGATCCTTCCGAAGCCCTGCCTTCTCAGCTGTCTGCTCTGATACTTTCTGGGTCCCTGCAACTCCCCTTTTCTGTCCTCCAATTAGAAACAAATTACGTCTATGATCAGACCAAGATAGAGGGGAGATAAGGAGAGATTTAAAAAAACAATCCAAATTTAAATAAAAACTCACAGGTTTAGCTCTGCCACCCCGAGCTGAGGCTACACCAACAGGAAGGACATCTCCTAGCCCAGCCTATTATTTTGGCTGCTCCAGTTTCCCATTGCTGGTTGCTTTTGCTACCACTGGGATGGCTCAGTGACAAGTCTGTAGGGGAGCTGAGGCATGAGGAGTCTGAGAAAAAGGAGACACAAAAGGCTGGGGATTTCCTTACTTTCTTAGTCTTAAAACTTCCCTTTTCTTTTTGCGCCAGATTAGAATGTGTCTCTTCTACCTCTGAGACTCACTGCTCTCTTCTGAATTCGGGGCTACGCTGAATTCAGGCTGGGGAAAGGGCCCGGTTTTATCATGCCCCAGCTCCCTCGTACTCTGCCGGTGGAGACGTGGCAGGAAAAGCAGATGGCAACAGGAAACTGCAGGAGCCAGAATCACGAATGAGGTTTTCACGTCTATGTTCGGTGGAAGAAAAAAAGTGGCAGGATTTTTATCCCATCTTACCTATGAACCAAAACTCTTTTAGTAAGTTTTACAAAAACATTCTGACCTAACTTCCAAAGACATAAGTAATACAAAACTGTGTATACAGGATTACAAACATATAATCACAAGAATAAGGTGTCCTTAATGTGTATAAAGCACTTAAAAATACACTGTTGGACTCTGGTCTCTTTTAATGTATTTTCCAGAATGAAAGAAAACCTAAATAATAAGTCAAAGAAAGTCAGGTTTGAAGTAAAAGACAAAAGGACAACCCTAACTATCTGAATAGTAAAATATATGTATATATTCAACTTTCCTCATACCAAAGCATATTTAAACAAAACATATTTGTTCTGTTTTCTACCATGATGCAAGTTCACAGGTTGTCATCATAAACACCCAGAGGGCTACAAATTAAAATGAAACCCATGCTCCTCAAAGCATCCCCACTTAGAAGATCTCTTCACAAAACAAGTCACCTATGCTACCCTACCTGGTAAACTTCAGCATTCATTTACTGAACAAAAATAAGCATTCTGCTCCTCCAAGCCCCTGATGCCAAGGCAAGGTCTTTACAGGAAATCGCCCCAAGCCAAGAAGCCTAATGGAAGGTTCATTTATCATGGTTTTAAATCAGACATCCTCCCTAGCTGACTGCTAGCAGCTGGCCAAATGGAAAAAGAACAAAAAACCTTTTAAATACCAGCCCCCAAATTTCTGATTGAATTAGGACCATACGGCTATCTGAATAAGAACCGCAAGGATGGATGAAGGTTCTCAGAATGACAACGGCACAGTTTTACAGTTGTTCAGTAACACGGAATCAAACTGTGTTTCTCAAGGTCCTTGATTAGTGTAAATGTCATGAAAAGGGTCTGCTGTCACAACCTCAGTATTCATTCCAATGATAGAGCGGCAAGCAGTTACAAGTCAGAATCTGGTACTGCAGAATCAACTACTGAAGTATCTTCCTAGTTATCCATCAAGATATTTTTGTTTCTTACTATTGGTAAGAAAATTTCGTATCACAGCATATAAAATAGGGGAAAAAAAGAAAAAACTAAACTAAGTTCAGTAAAACTGAAAATCTCATGTTGCATGCCAACCTTATGATAAGGATAAAGGCAAATGTAATCACACCGATTTTTCTGCTTTCCAACAGAACTACTTGAGTACAATTAATTATGCCTTTAGTAAGAACAAATCTCTCCCTGCTTCTATAGGAGACTATTCTTAATAGAATGAGCTCTCCAAATCAGTTCCACACGATGAGCTATTTTTCTTTTAAAATAAATTGGATTTTCTTCCTGTAAAGCACAGCTTCCCAAGCCAGCATTTAACTTGTTTATAACTTTGGAATCCAATCGTTACCCACACTAAACATACTATGTGAAATTCTACCATGGAGATAGAACTCCTTCCCACATTAAGATCAACCAAATGAACCATATGACTTTTTCAATCCCACTATGTATATTCTTGGAAGGAAACACACATTTATAGAGAAGTAGTGCATGTATCCCTGGTTAACGCCATACTCTGCCCGTTACTGGTCTCCTTAAAAATCTCATCCACTTAAGGGCGGCGCCTGTGGCTCAAAGGAGTAGGGCATACCCCACACGCCAGTTCAAACCCAACCCCAGCCAAACACTGCAAAAAAAAAAATCTCATCCACTTGAAAAGGCCCTAGAACTGCTTCTTTTTTTCTTAATCATTCCTAATTTGTATCCTGTGTTTGGACAGAATTGCAGAAAAGGAAGAAGGTGCTAGGTTTTCTGAAACATTCGGATTCTTGTATTTCTACTTTAATTCCAATCTCTAATGAGATATTTACAATTTCCATCTTATCCTGAAATGGCCAGACTCAGTTCAACAAACTGTACAATGACTTCTAAATGACTTCTAAATGAGCCCTGACCAAATTAACATTCCACTTAACAATAATAAATTGTGCAGAAAAGCACAATTAACAAATCTAAGATTGCTCTCCTTGGTTCTTACATGGCATCCGGGGACGTGGATTTGGGGAGGATTCCTACCATAAAAGTGCTTTAATGTGCTTAAATTGCATATACAAATAATTTGGTTTATGTTGAATACCTATTTTCCTTCTAAGAGTCTGGAATTTCAGTACCTTTTAGGCAGAAGTGCCTATGTAATCAGCTCCCAATAATGAGCTTCCCTGGTAGACAATATTTCATGTATGTTGTCAAAATTCAACATTGCTGTGGAGGAATTAAACTCATCCTATGTGAATCTACGGAGACGGGAATCTTGGAAGCTTATGCCTGGGTTCCTCCGGGCTTCCTTCACACATTTTTCCCTCCTGATTTTATTTTACACCCTGTCCCTGTAGTTAAATCAGAGATATGTGATGAAATGCTCAGACCTCTGAATTCTCTTAGAAAAAAAAATTGACCCTGGGGATTGTCTTAGGGATACCAGATGCAGAAATATGAATCAAATATTCAAAGATTTAGCATACAAGGCCAAAATGGACAGCTTCGGAAGACACTGAAAAATTTTATAAATTATTCTGATTCATTCTTTCCCAAGAGTAACTGATAGAAAATAAACCGTTTGTGTGTGTGTGTGTGTGTTTTAAGAAAAGGAAAAGAGAAATCTCATTACAAAATCAAAGTTTACAGAATACAAGCAACAAAAGACAGGCAGAAAAACTTCAATAATGATAAACTTATGAAGGGGGAGGTAAAAATGAGATAAAGAACAATCAAATCCATAGTGTATTATTAATCATGGCCTAACCACAAGCAGCATCTTCCCATACAGAACGTTCGAGAAGAACCAGAAAGCCAATAGCTCAGAAGGAACTACTCACTGTTCTGAGGGAAGATGGTGCTGGGCGACTAATCCTGAGCCCACATGGTACTGGATACCTTGAAGACAATCTGTGTTACCAAGGAACACAGGCACCATTTAGCCTTTATCCTCCTTGTCCCTTTCTACCATATTTCTTCTATCGAACTATCTTCATCTAGAATTCTGGCAGAGGTGGAAGGCCTGAGTAACCGTAAAATTGGGGGAATTTATCTTTGTCCCATGGAGGGAGGCCAAGGGAAGAGAAAGGAGTATCCAGACGGGCCCCAACTTACAATGGTTTCACTTGGGATGTCTCAACTTTACTATGGTGCAAAAGTGATAAAAATTCCAACATATTAGCAAGAAAAGAGCAAGCGATCCCATCTCAGGATGGGCAAAAGATCTGAAGAGAAACTTCTCTAAGGAAGACAGGCACACGGCCTTCAGACACATGAAGAAATGCTCATTATCCTTAATCATCAGAGAAATGCAAATCAAAACTACTTTGAGGTATCATCTAACTCCAGTAAGATTAGCCCACATGATGAAATCACAAAAGCAGAAATGTTGGCATGGATGTGGAGAAAAGGGAACACTCCTACATTGCTGGTGGGAATGCAAACTAACACATCCCTTTTGGAAAGATGTTTGGAGAACACTCAGAGATGTAAAAACAGACTTGCCATTTGACCCTATAATTCCTTTACTTGGTATATACCCAGATAACCAAAAATTACATTACAACAAAGATATCTGTACCAGATTGTTTATTGCAGCCCAATTCATCATTGCTAAGTCATGGAAGAAGCCCAAGTGCCCATCGATCCACGAATGGATCAATAAATTGTGGTAGTTGTATACCATGGAATATTATGCAGCCTTAAAGAAAGATGGAGACCTTACCTCCTTCATATTTACATGGGTGGAGCTGGAACACATTCTCCTTAGCAAAGTATCTCAAGAATGGAAGAAAAAGTATCCAATGTATACAGCCCTAATATGAAGCAAATTTATACCTTTCATGTGAAGGCTACAACCCAATT
>CAUYON010053215.1:0-27689 GCA_963573935.1 Arctocebus calabarensis | reverse complement strand
AAGGTTTTGATAACCAGAAACAGAGCATTCAAGTAGGTCAGTATGAAAGATCCCATTTGACACATTATAACAAAGACATCTGTCCCAGAATGTTTATTGCAGCCCAATTCATAATTGCTAAGTCATGGAAGAAGCCCAAGTGCCCATCAACCCACGAATGGATTAATAAATTGTGGTACATGTATACCATTGAATACTATGCAGCCTTAAAGAAAGATGGAGACTTTACCTCTTTCATGTTTATATGGATACAGCTGGAACATATTCTTCTTAGCAAAGTATCTCAAGAATGGAAGAAAAAGTATCCAATGTACTCAGTCCTACTATGAAGCTAATTTAAAAGTTTCATATGAAGCTATAACCCAACTATAGCACAAGAATTTGGGGAAAGGGGCAAGGGAGGGGGGGAGGGAGGAGATTGGAGTGTAGGGAGGGTAATTGGTGGGGCCACACCTATGGGGCATCTTAGAAGGGTACAGGCAAAACTTACTAAATGCAGAATACAAATGTCTTCATACAATAACTAAGAAAATGCCATGAAGGGTATATTAAATAGTTTGATGAAAACATTTCAGATTGTATATGAAACCAGCTCATTGTACTCCTTGATTGTACTAATGTACACAGCAATGATTTAATTTAATAATAATAATAATAAAAATAAATAAATAAAGAGTTAACCTCATGAAAATTCAACCAAAGATGGTTTAACATTAAACAATAATAAATGATAGCAAGATTTAAAAAAAAGAAAGATCCCATTTGAGGAGATTCCTTTGCTGGGAAGGCCAGGCTTGTCAGCATGTTGGGATCTCTGTTAACCAACATCCCTATTTCACACCATACCAATTGAATTATGCCTCTTGGATGAAAAAACATTTTCCCAAAAACCAATGCACATAAACCGAAGACAACATATGCTGGGAAGTGGCAGCCATGTTGTGAATGGACAGGGGGCAGATTAATAAAAGGAGAACAAATTCAAGAGCACCAAAGAAAAATAACCAACCAGTCGTTGACTTAGCAGGATAACCGCACTATTTCTGCTGATAGATTAGCCCTGCAATTTATGTAAATCTCCTCTTTCTTCAATCCACTGCTTCTTGGCACCTGCACCTTAGCTACTAATTCTCTCTTTAGCATCTCTCTCTGTACTCCTGATGGTCAAGCAGAGGAACCAATACTTCCCCCGAGTCCTTAGTCCTTGAGCAACCATTTCTATGCTATAAATTACTTGTAATCTTTTCCTCTCCATTAAATACATTTTTAAAACATATTCCACAAAATGTCATCTCTCCAGGTTAAAAGTTGCCAAATACACATGTTCATTCACCCACATCTTTCTGTATTATATTCGTGGATGATTTTAAGTCAGTATTACATAAAGAGATAATCTTCTACAACCTGAAATGTGAAGAATAGAGAGTGATATACAAATTTTTAAAGTTTTTGTGTGCTCACAGTGTGTCAATTAGATTTAGTGAGTAATATGTAAGTATCACACAAAAAGTGCATATAATCATATTTTTACAGGCAGATCAGCAAAAAAGTGCTCAAGTTTATCATAACGAAGGCTAGCTAGAGTGTGGGAAAGTGAGCCCTCTCAAAGTCTGTGGATGGATGTCTGAGCCGGAACAATGCATTTATAGGAGAAAGTGGCAAATTTTTAATTGGCCCACCAATCTCATAGCTAGGAATTTACTTGGTAAATTATTTACACAAAGACCTTAGTATTTATGTAAAAGGATGCCTATCGCAGCATTTCTAATCTCACACAGACAAACACATAAGTGTCCAAAGCTGAAATAAAGAGGAAACAGGAAAGATAAAAACGACCATTCTTTAAGTTACAATTTAGGTGGGGGTGCGGAGTTTTTCACGGAAAGGTAAGAGGAATCAGAGCAGGTAAGGAGTGTACTTGTTTATTATAGTAAGGAAATATTGCCAGCATCTATTTCTCCTTCTTCATGGTATCTGGGAAATTTACAAAACTTGGAACTACTTCGAAATTATTGTTGTGGTTGCTGGAGAAAGATATCATGCCAGAGCTGGATCATGCAGGTTAAGGCTTTCCAAATACACACACAAACACACACATACATGCATACATTTTAATATGCAAGTATGTCCAAAGTTACGAACCAAACACACCTGCATTCTACATACAAACCGTTCTGGAAAACCCCATTGCATAGCATTTTTTTCTACTTTCTTCCCCCTGGGAGACCTTTGATAAAAATAAAAGGGGACTGAAGCAAGAGGATTACTTCAGCTCAGGAGTTCAAAACCAACCTGAGCAAGGGTGAGACCCCCATCTCCACAAAATGAAGGGGAAAATGAGCCAGCTGCAGTGGTGGGCATCTGTAGTCTCAGCTACTGAGGAGGCTGAGGCAGGAATATTGCTTGAGTCCATGAGTGTGAGGTTATAATGGGCTATGATGATGCCACTACACTCTAGCCCGGCACCAGAGCAAGTCCCTGTCCCTACCCCTCAAAAATCAGAGGGACTTTGAACACCTGCTGTGGCCCAGGCATGGGCCAAAGGATTCACACAACTACCCAGAGAGTTAAGTCTCTCGCTGAGTATTTCCTATACATCATCAAATCTTTTCTTGGCCTCTGGGGAGAGGACCTACCCCTCCACTCTCACTTCTCCTTGCCCATCCCTTGTTGGCGTGGTCCATGTTCCCTGGGCAAGCCTTTTCTGGAAGACCCAATTCTCAGATTCCCCTGTTCCCACTTCAGCCTTCTGCCCGCCCAGCTTCCTTAGTAAAATCTCTCTTAAGATTTGGTCCCCTCTTTCTCCATGCTCCCTCCTTTTCCCCATTTATTAACTACTCCAAAAGCAAGCCAGAAGCAGAAGCTATCAGCATACCACCAAGAAAAGAAAAAGAGAAAAGTTTCCTCTGACATCCCAAAGCTGGCCTGGCACTCAGACTAGGTCATGCTAATCTACAGTTGGACATGAACGATTTCACAGAACACCAACTTCAGACAAGGTTACTCTCAGACCACAATAAGGTGAGGCAAAACAAGGCCACATCATAATTTTGCATAAGCACAGATAATAACACCACTGTTCCACCAAAAAAAAGACCAAATAGCTCCTCCGCTTGGCTAAAATAAATGATTGCATCATTGCTTCTTATTTATGGATGACAATTTTATCTTTGCTCTATTCTGTCCTCATTGCAGATAAATTGTTAATTTATTGAGATGATAGAATTGTGATCACTTTCCAATCTATAGCAAAATCACACTTTCTTAGACCCTTGACTGAATCACCCAACCCAAATCTAAACCTTAAAATAAACTGTTTTCAAACCCTCTCACAGAGAGGTTCTCCAGAATGCACATTCTCCCTCATTGCAAAAAGTAAAAAAAACAGCATGTTCAACAACTGGTGTGTTCCTGACTGTCACTGTTTAGGCAGCATTGACACCAAAATATCAAAGGAAAGGAAGCCCTATATTCTATAGGAAAACAGGATGTCACCTTACTGATGCTTCCATCCCATCAATGACCAGACGACAATCACTCTTCCCCAACTCACAAGGTTCCAGCTGGAACTTCACATCCTCGGGTCCAGTAATCTGCCCTTCTGAGCACTAGCATTAATGGAATCCAGAGCTATGCCTCATGCAACCACATCACTTTGCTGTTACTGAACTCCTGTAACAACTGAGATGCTTTCTACTATTTTTCTAATGAAAATACATTTTACAGTTACAGCTAGTTAAAGGCCCAGGAACCTAATCAAAAGATATTTATAATCTGCCCCAAGCCACAGACTACCTACCTACAAATGATTCTATGACCTGTATCTCACTTATGATTGTTCCTATGAAAAATGAAGTCTCACTTGATAGCTTGGAGAAAATACTTCCAGCCCACATCCAAGACAACTGTTGTGTTTGGTTTGTTTTTAATTAATTCTTTGCAAGCATTAATTAAAAGAGTCCTTTTTTTTGTTTCCTTGGCACCTAGCACCATGCCTAGTGGTGCTAGAAACATAATAGAAGCCAAAATATTTGCTAATATTTTACAGTTGTATAAAATGTAAAGTACGTGAAAAGTAGTTATAAAGAGAGAAGAAAGAGAAATGAAAAGGTGGAAGTTTAGCGGGATGATGAGATAAGTCTAAGGTACTATGGGAATGACAAAAAGATTTCCATCCTGACCCCAGCCTACACCTCTAGCTGGTGCTCAGGGAGGAAAGCATATAAACAGCCCTGCCTGGAAGTACTAGGCTCACCAGCTCTCTTCTATATCCACAGCCTACATTTTAGGGGGGTGGGGGGGCAACCTCTGCCTTCTTTATGGTAAACGCCTCCACCTTCTTAAGGTAGACCCAGCCAAACTCTTCAGCCTCTTATTCTTGACCTCCTCATGTCCAATAACCCTTTCATTTCCTCTATTGCAATCATGCCCGTGATTATTCCCAAGACATTGTCAGCACCAAAGCCTTCCCCATATTTAAAATATATATTTATGTAAACATCCAGCTCTTTAACCTCCCCTATCCTCCAACTCCTTTTCTCAGCTACCACCACCTCATGATCTTCAACCACAGACCCCAATCTTCCTCACCAGCCCTCCTTGGGCATTCCCCACTGTCCCCGCATGGACTCCAACTTAGTCATCACAACCACTCCTTTGCAAACATCCTCACATCCCTTGCTCCTCTTGTCCCATAGCATCCATCTCCATTCTTAATTTTAAGTTCATGCACAGTATTCTGCTATAAGACATGTTTTCATAAAACCAATTAGCTCAAATGTGATTGATGACTAGGACAATGAATTCAGTATAATGTGGAAGCTGTATTGATTTGTAAGCAATTTTTCTGGTGGATGAGAATACAGGAGCAGGCTCACAGCCACCAATAGGAAAAGAAAGAATTAGCTCTCAGCTTGACTGAACCCTTTCAGGTGGGGGGGATACTATTTTGTTTTGTTTTGTTGTTATTTGAGTTTCTAAAAAAAAAAAAAAATACCCTTCCAGCGTGCTGTGTTCCCTCCGTATGGCCTGGCTCTCGGGGTGTAGCAAGTTGTACTTCTCCCTGTGAGAAGGCCCAGGAAATCCTACAACTAAGCTCTACTTCCATCTGCTCTGCTTCAGCACTCAAAACCCAGCATTTCCATGCTACTCTTTCTTGTGCACTTTTATCATGTTAAGAGACATGACAATGCCATGAGCTGTCACAATGTGCTACAGCAGGAACACTCATATGGGGTTAGTGGGAATATAAGTCAGTATGATCACTTTGGGAAACTCTTTGGCAGTATCCAATAAACTACCTTGTGACTCGGCAATTCCAGTCGAGAAAAATTTTTCATATGAATGTGGAAGAGGACCTGTAAGGAAATACAGTAGTAGTCAGATGCCACCTTAAACGGGCATCTGATTGAGATTTAAAAGCACTTGGGGTTTAACTTGTTAAAATTATTCCATGATAAGTCATTTAGTGAAGCCAAGTAACTTTTTACAAAGTAAATAATCAATCTTTCATTCATCAGTTCTGTCAATGTTTCTTTTTATGTTTATAAAAGTCACTTTCTATCCCCTTCCACAAAAGGAAAAATAAGCCACCAAAAGATATATGTAAGAATGATCATAGGCTCTTTGCCTATAGCTCAGCAGCCACATACACTAAAGGTGTGGGTTTTGAGCCCAGGCCAGGCCTGCCAAACAACAATGACAACTACAACCAAAAATTAGCCAGGTGTTGTGGCAGGTGCCTATAGTCCCAGCTACTTAGGAGGCAAGAGAATCACTTAAACCCAAGAGTTGGAGGTTGCTGTGAGCTGTGTTGCCACGGCACTCTACCGAGAGTGACATAATGAGACTCTGTCTCAAAAAAAAAGAACGTTCATAGCAGCATTACATATAATAAACAAAAGCTGGAAACAACCTAAATGACATCAACAGAGAACCAGGTAAATAAGTGGTGGGATAGTCACACGATGGAATATTATACAAAAACAAAACAAAAATTACTTATACACATAGCAGTATGGAAGAATTTCACAGATCTGATGGTGAGAGGGGAAGCCAAACACAAGACAGGACTGGCCAAAGGGTGGTTACCTCAAAGGACAAAGCTGGCAGGGAGAACCATGAGGGATCTGCTGGGGACAGGACACACCCTATATCTTGACCTCAGCAGTGATTAAATAACAATAAACATTTTTTGTTTTTCTTAATTGTGGTAAAATATTTGTAACATAATATTTATGTTAACCATTTTTAATCATAGAGTTCAATGGCATTAAGTACATTCATGTTGTTGTGCAATCATTACTGCCATTCATCGCCAGAACTTTTTGCAGCTTCCCAAACTGAAACTCTGTACTCATTAAACAATAATTTTCCATGCTTCCCTCCCCCATGCCAATCTCTTGCAATGACCATTCAACTTTCCATCTCTTTGAATTTGACTATTCTAAGTACTTCATAGAGTATTTCTCTACGTGTACTGACTTATTTCACTTAGCATATTATCTTCAAGTTTCATCCATGTCTAGCTTATGTCAGAATTTCCTTCCTTTTAAAGGCCGAATAACATTCCACTGTTATGTACACATTATATTTTATTTATATGTCAATGGACATGTTAGTTGCTTCTACCTTTTGCCTATTGTGAATACTACTGCTATGAACATGATGTACAGACATGTTCATAGCAGATGTAATCGATTCTCTGCTTCCAGCTTTTGAGGGTATGTACTCAGAGGGTATAAAAAATTATTTTAGGCTGGGTGTGGTGGCTCATGCCTATAATCCTAGCACTTTGGGAGGCTGGGATGGGTGGATTGCTTGAGCTCCTGAGTTTGCGCTCTTGAGTGAGACCCCTGAGGTGAGTGGATTGCTTGAGTTCTTGAGCGAGACTCTGTCTCTAAAAATAGCTGGCTGTTGTGGTGGGCATCTGTAGTCCCAGCTACTCAGGAGGCTGAGACAAAAGGATCACTTGAGCCCAAGAGTTTGAGCTCTTTTTCTGTAAGCTACGATGCCATGGCACTCTACCGAGGATGACAAAGCAAGGCTCTGTCTCAAAAAAAAAATTATTTTAAATTCATCAAATTATATATTTAAAATATATACACTTTACTGATTTATATACTATACACTAAGACATATAAAAGTATGATAAAACTAAGCAGCAAGTAAAAAAAAACATATCCCCAAAACAGATTCCAACAACACTTGGCTGTCCGCTTGGGCTGTCTGTGTTTCCGGCAGGGGAAGAGGTTGCCAATTACGGTTTTTTTTAGTGCTTTGGTTATAATGTTCACAGGTATTGAACAGTCTGTACAAATCCTGTTTATCCCCCAGCCCTAATACTTTGGGGCTAATGTATGGTTTCACAGAATACATTTTCAAAACTTAATGCATTTCGTTATAGTACTTAACATAAATGTACCATATGCTTATTTAGTACCAAGTGCCTCTCATCTGCCAGACATTATTCTTGTTTATTGAGAATATAGCAGTGAGAAAAACAGACCAAAAACAGGCCCTGCCTATCAGGAGCTTACCTGCTAATAGATTTTTCTTAATGGGTAAAGATACCTAATGTGTTTATTTATTACCAGTTCTTCCATTGTACTATAAACTCCAGGAAGGTAAGGTCTGACCTATGTCCAACCCTAAGCACAGGGCTTTACACACAGAAGTTGCTTCTGTCATTCTTATGGCACTTTAGCAAAGCCTTAAATTTTATAGATAAAGACAGGCAGTTTCAGAGAAAAGATAATAGCTGCCCAAGTCACACTGTTACTGGGTATCAAAGCTGAATAGAATCTGGGTGCCCAACCCCACCTCTAGGACTCCCTCCAGTACAGGGCAAACCATAAGAACGGAAGGTACTTAGGAATGATACTTAAATATAATGTCTGAACGGGTTTTAGTCTTTGCTCAGGGAATCATTAAAGAAGAAAAACCAAAAACAATAGTAACCATTAAGGAAGTTGTAGTAGTCCTTATTGATTTTCCTAAAGAAGCCATGATGCTGAGACATCTCTAGTGATCAATGGAAAATAAGAATAAAACTTAATTGTGCACGGAATTAGGAAAACTACAATTAGTGCATGGAATCAGGAACATTCTGAGGCTATGTTCTAAAAGCTGTACAGATTAGGGCATTTTCCTTTGACTGGCAAATATCCAGTGCTATGATGATGTTTATCGATAACTTAAGCAGATAAATTGGCCATTTGAAAGGGTGATGAAGACATTTTTAAAAATAGCAGTGAATAAAAAAAATAGCATAAGACAGCATTCCTGTATTAATATCACAAAATGATAAAGTAAAGTGGTTTTAAAATTATCCAAATTATGGGTGGCGCCTGTGGCTCAAAGGAGTAGGGTGCTAGCCCCATCCACCGGAGGTGGTGGGTTCAAACACAGCCCTAGCCAAAAAAATTCCAAAAAAAAAAAAAAATTATCCAAATTATTATAGAGTAATAGTGTATTCCCTTAGGATCTTTGAAAACAAAGTCACCAAATAGGGGGAAAAAAAGAACTTTGCAATTTCCTTAAGGGTCAGGAGAAAACTTCTAAATATGGATCAAAAATGTTGTCATATAGTAAATGAGAAAATATCATGAATGGTATGTCAATCAGGTTGATAAAATATCTCAGATCGCATGTGAAGCCCCCACACTGTGACCCCATGATTGAACTAATGTACACAGCTATGATTCAATAAAAAAAAAGAACTTTGTAAATTATGTATGCCAGAATTATATATGAAGAAAATATTTTCTTCCTTATACAAAGAACTAAATGTAATTAATGTCTGTGCTTTTTAGAAGCATTTTAATATAAACTAAAAATTGTATCTAAATACAAAAATAGTATAAATGACATTCAAATGTTCTTTGCTACTTCTCCCAGCATCTCAAGGACATTCGCTGCCTCTCAGATGGATTACTGCAATGGGTTTTAGGCATGTTTCACCCAAGAGATAATAATAGCAAAATTAAAAATAAGACAATAAGCATCAGATGCTAAGTGTCATACAATGTGTTTTGTTTATATTGTCTTAATCCTCACTGCTATAGGCAGGAAATATCATTACTCCAATTTTACAGGTGTAGAAATTGAGGTTTTACAGTGTTTAATTTAGCTGGAATTCAAACCAACATGCACAATTCCAGAGCTTATGCCCTTAAGCACTATACAATATACATATTGCAGTTTCTGCCCTGATGCCACATTAAGATCTCTAAAATAGATGTTCCAATACCTCAAATGACTCCTTAAGAAAAAAATGACTGAGCATTTGGAGCCCTCCTTTCCCTGACCCCAAACCTATCTTTATTTTTTTTCTTTTTTTTTTATTGAATCATAGCTGTGTACATTAGTTCAATCATGGGGTACAATGTGCGGGCTTCACATGCAATCTGAGATATTTTTATCAACCTGATTGACATAACATTCATGAGATTTTCCCATTTACTATGTGAAAACATTTTTGATCTGTATTTAGAAGTTTTCTCCTGACCCTTCAAATATGTACCAGACATGTGATCTCACCCTTTGTCCTATCTCCCCCCACCCTCTCCCTCCCCTTCCCTTCCTCTCCCCGTTCCCCATCTTCCTGTGCAATACATGGGTTGTAGCCTTCACTTGAACGATACAGAATTTGTCTCATATTAGGGGTGTATATATTGGATACTTTTCTTCCATTCTAGAGATACTTTGCTAAGGAGAACATGTTCCAGCTCCATTCATGTAAATATAAAAGAGAAAAAGTCACCATCTTTCTTTAAGGTTGCATAATATTCCATGGTATAAATGTACCACAGTTTATTAATCCATTCATGTATCGATGGGCTCTTGGGCTTCTTCCATGACTTAGCAATTATGAACTGGGCTGCAATAAACAATCTGGTACAGATATCGTTGTTGTACTGTGATTTTTGGTCATCTGGGTATATACCCAGTAAAGGAACTATAGGGTCAAATGGCAAGTCTATGTTTAGATCTCTGAGTATTCTCCAAACATCTTTCCAAAATGGAGGTATTAGTTTGCATTCCCACCAGCAATGTAGGAGTGTTCCCTTTTCTCCACATCCACGTCAACATCTCTGGTTTTGGGATTTCATCATGTGGGCTAATCTTACTGGAGTTAGATGATATCTCAAGGTAGTTTTGATTTGCATTTCTCTGATAATTAAGGATAATGAGCATGTCTTCATGTGTTTGAAGGCCATGCGCTTGTCTTCTTTAGAGAAGTTTCTTTTCAGATCTTTTGCTCATCCTGAGATGGGAGCCTTTTCACTTCTGATTGGTCTGAGCAAGTAAGTAAGAAGTGAGATTAGTAGATGCCATAGTTTAATTTACTTAGCCTTATTTCCACTATCTCCGTTCCACAGCATGGAACAGAGAGACACTGAATCATGAGCTGTGTAGAGTTCCCCCACTCTGATGCTGGCTGTTTGCAGCCCTGTCCTGTAAACTGGTAGTTAAACCTAGAGGTTTGATCAGACTCAGTTTCCATGGGAATAATGGAAACTCTCTTAAGACAGTGCTGTCTCCTGCCTTCCCACTGCTTCATGAGGTGTTCACATTCCAGGCTATAAGTTAAGGGTTAAGGAGGATCTGGGCATTCAGGTGCCAGATCTCAGGTTAAAAGCTAAAAAGACCTTATATTCTAATCAAATAGCATTTGGTAATTATCTACTTTCACAGTAGGTCTCATGCCACCCACATTTCCTGTGCGACACTCAGAGTACCCAACTATAGCCAGCTTTCTTTTGTCATCTGCCTGTCAATTCTCTCCCATCAAACGGATCTGCCCTGCCTGGCACAACCTGCCTGGCCCCACTTCTCAGCCAGCCCTGGCCCCTGCTCTGGGGGCTACAACTCCCAGGCAGCTCTATGGATAACTGGATTCCATGTTCTGCAGTCACCCTTGGTTGTGTGGTAAGATTCCAAGTGGAAAAAAGAAAAAAGATTCCAAGTGGACTTGTTCCCTGTGACACCCTGCTAAGCTACCCATAAATGATCTGTACTACCCAACAGCCCTGCCAAAGAAATGCTGAAAAAGAAAAACTTTTCAAAGAAAAGGTGATCAGCAAACAGGAGTTCAGTCCAAAGTTTCTGCTGTGCAGTTATTGATGTTTCCCCAATAAGGGACCTTAATCTATTCTTAAATAACTTCCATTACTACAAATCCACAGAGGAGCCAGGTTTCAGAAGGATAAACAGATGAGCTGTGTTTCACTGAACATCCTTGAACAATTATCCCTTTGGCTCTTTTGGGGACATCAAGTGCATGACCACCACGGACACATACATAGGGGCAATACTTGTGGTGCTAAGCAGTTTTTCTTTGAAAAAGGTAAGCTAAGGTGCTTACCTAAGGTGCTTAGCACCTTAGGTTACTCAGTTGGACAAGTTACTCAAAATGCTCCAGGCTTCAGGTTGTTCAACGTTCACATTAATAATACTCTCTAAAAAAAATAATACTATCTACACCTCACTGCACTAAGTAATATACTGCTCAGAACAAAGCCTGGATACAGCACTCTTATAAAAAGCAATTTCATTCTTTACTCAGATGATCTAAGGCAACCTAGACAACAGTCTCCTCTCCACAAAACAGAGCTCACACCATCCCCATTTGTGTTAGCAGCCTTCAGGAGGAATGTAGTCCTGGAGGAAGCCTACCACTCTGCCTAACATTCACATCCTACCATTTTGTAAGGACATGAAGAAGAAAGAAAACCAACACATCCTTAAATCCAGATGAATATGGCCATATGTTAAGATGTACAGATGTTTCATACAGTGCACAGTGCTGTACAGGCTGAGTCATCACATGCAAACTCACTTTCCTCTTCTTAATGTGATTTTACTACTTCTAAAACTATCCAAATATGTCCCGTTACTTAGATTTAGTGAAAGAATGCTCTAGAAAGGATGGCTGTCCCTTGACACATAGCTATACCTACAGCTTTTATATGAAAAAAGTTGGAGAGCAAAGTACACAGTGTACTGTATTTTCTTAAAGAATCTTTTCAGACTTAGCTTCACCTTTTGTAATGTATATTATTTGTTACCAGAGTTCACAGTCCCTATGTAAACAATGAAACTATGCACCTCGGCTTTTTTTTTGTTCGGTTTGGCTTTTGTTTTTTGAGACAGAGTCTCAATGTGTTGCCCTGATTAGAGTGCTGTGGCATCACAGCTCACTACAACTTCAAACTGTCAGGCTCAATTGATCTTCTTGCTTCAGTCTCATGAGTAGCTGGGACTATAGCACTTACCATTTTTTCTAGTTTCTCTTTCTTTGGAACAGATGGGTCTCCCTCTTGCTCGGGCTGGTCTCAAACACCTGAACTCAGTTGATCCACTCACCTTGACCTCCCAGAGTGCCAGTATTACAAGTGTGAGACACCATGCCTGACCAAACCTAGACTTTCTTTTTTTTTTGAGGCAGAGCCTCAAGCTGTCACCCTGGATAGAGTGCTGTGGCGTCACAGCTCACAGCAACCTCCAATTCCTGGGCTTAAGCGAGTTTCTTGCCTCTGCCTCCCAAGTAGCTGGGACTGCAGGTGCCCGCCACAAACGCCCGGCCATTTTTTTTTGGTTGCAGCTGTCATTGTTGTTTGGCGGGTCCAGGCTGGATTCGAACCTGCTAGTTCAGGTGTACGTGGCTGGCGCCTTAGCCCGCTGAGCCACAGGCGCCGGGCCCAAACCTAGACTTTCTTAAACAGCACTAAAAAGATTTGTGTTTGTGGTTTCCTTATGCCTGAATTAGGAAATGAATATTAAAAATCTACGTGTTTAAAACTCTGTGCTTATGGAATAATAGTCATAACAATACATTAAGTAGAAATTCTGTTTTTGCCAAAGTATTTCCTGAATTATTAACACATTTTCTCCAGAAAAAGCAGCATCAATGCAAGATGCCCTTGATGGTAGGAAAAAATGGCGAGAAGGAAGATGTTAAAACACCCAGCCATAAACATTCAGAGCAGTTCCAGTCTAGACCTGGGTCTGAAGCAGAACAGTAAACTAAGTTGGCCTGGTGGCAGTGGTAGGGTGGAATTCAGAATACTAGAAACCCAAGGGCACCTTAGCTGTAGTCCAGAAAAGATTTCCCCTCAATGCCAGGACTCTGTTCCGGTCCAAGATCTTTTAATTCCAGGTGTGTCTAAGTGACACAGTCATTTGAAAACCACCTTCTCTCTTCTACTGAGAGAAGCTCTGGGATTGGGAAGGTAGGCACTCATGTCTTACTTGAGTGAGACATACAGAGTGGGTATTTGTGCACAGTGGTCTGAGGATACACACGTGGGTATTTGTGCACAGTGGTCTGAGGATACAGAGAGGAGAGCACTGACCTACATAGGAACAAAAAGAGCCTTCCTAGAAGTGAGTCAGGTCTTGATTTTAGACCTTCGAGGTTTCTCTAAGCCTGTTTCTGGGCAGCAAATGCGTCTCTTGCCTACACTGTCCTCCTTCTCCTACCTGGAGAATAGCTCTGTGTCATGAGTGTTTTCCAGGAATGGAGACTTGAGCTGAGAGAAGGCACTTGCAGGAAGGGAGGGGACTCACTGCTCTTCAGCTGGCCTCTGGCTGGGTGCCTGAGCTTCAGGATGAACTGACCTTGTGTGTCATGGGATGGCTGCTCTAGGAGTGGCTCCTGGAGGACAGGAGAGCTGGCCTTTTCTGGTCTCTGTGGCAGGTGTGTGGCAGCATGAAGATGGCTCAGAATTGCGTAGGGATGTTCATGGCCTGGATAGAGAAAAATGTAAAGATAGATGCAGGCAGATGGTGACCAGTGTGATCCTGCCTTCCCAGGAGTGTGTGTGCCGCACTAGTGCCTGCTACTCTTCTCCTGGGGCTGCTGGAATAAGGAAGGCTGCGTCCTGAGTGCAGCAAATGCTCACTTGCTGAGGAGACTCTGCATAAAGCCAGTGTGCAAGCAAGAGTTTAATAAGAGAAGAAATGCAGACGTGGCTGGGCTGCCACTGCATGTGCACTGGCAACAGTGACTTCAGCTGTGGTTCCACCTGAACATATTTAAGGCCTTCTACTTTCTGCCTTGACACCAACTAGACTTTTACATCTCAGGCAAATTACCTGACCACTTTAGCCTTACAATCGTCACATTAAACACTTACCCTTTCGATCACATAAACTTAACAGGACAAAAGGAACCATAGGTGGATAACACTCCTTAAATGGCTGCACTAGAAGTGCCAAGCACCTCTGTGGTCACTCTTCCCTCATGCATGATAACAATTCAATAGAGATTTCTGTAGCCAGGGCTCTGCAAGAGCAGTGGGCATATCCCACGGCACCTGGTGCTTCCCTCCTGCTACTGCCCTTCTGGGTGGGAGTGAGGGGTCCTCTTAGGGCAAAGCAGGCGGAAGGCTGCAGGAAATGGGCAACCCAGAACCTACAAGCAAAACAGCATTTACCAGTAAAGAACCACTGCCTGATCATCAGGAGTTCCCTGCCAAAGGATTTGCTTTGCTCTTTCACACTTTAAATTCTTTCCTTTCCACAGCACATGTGCTGTGCCATGGAGTTGAGTTTTCAACAGTAGAATAAAAGTTCCCTTCCTTCCATTTCTAATTTATCACTGAACATAACTTGGTAAGCTCTTGCTTTTCCTTTGTGTCTGGCATAGAAAGAATGTCAACACTTGGCTCAAAACAAATTATAACAATTTCCACCTTTTAGGGAAACAGAATCTTCTGTGACAATAATACAATAAAATCAAATCATCAGGATAACCAGGAGTTAATCCACACTTGGGAGTTGAGAGCATGTTAAAGATGCATTCAGGATGGCTGCTAAGGGGCCACCAGGATGGCAGGCTCTCAGGTGTCTTTAGAGCCAGTCATGAAGAGTGATGCTGTTCTGACCCCTAAACTTATCTGTCAAAAAAACAAAAACAAAAACAAAACTTATCTGTCATTAATGTTTTATACAAATTAGTGCACTGCATCAAAATAAACATGTTCTCATAATGTTTTCTTTTTTCTACTTATTTTCTTGTAGATCCTTTTAAAAAATATGTCAACACCAATGAAATTAAAATAAGTAATCCATGAAATAAGTGGGTGGATTGTATTCTCTGCTATATACTTGGTGATGCCCAATCTTATTAGAGTAGGGTGCACAATACACAGAAAGGGCCCACAGGTTTCTGAGAGGGTAATAACAAAAGATAATGCAGGGGAGGCTCCATGATCTCCAGCAGAAACCGTCACTACCACACCACAGTCCTGCCCTTGTTCACCTCAGGCCTTGTTCCATTGTTTTAGTCACTCTGTTTCTATTAGCCACATTGCACAGACCTGCTGATCCAAGAATTACTTTTTTTCTTAGATAAAGTATTCTAATAACTATTTTGAGAGAGATACCATGTATCTGGCAGATACCTCAAGAGCAAATGCTAGAAAATTTAAACTATAAAATGGCAAAATATAGGTTGGTCAGTCAGGAGTCAGGATGTGATTATGTCATTAACTCAGTGATGCTGATAAAAGTTTTGAGCATGGAGCAAGTATTAAATAAAGACTTATACTTGGATTAAGAGGTGGGAATGGATTTTATAAGATCCTTACAAAATAGAGGCTATCTAACCTTTAGGAAATGAGATAGAGCACTTCAAAATTGAAATATGGGAAATAATTATAGGGGAAAAAGAAATTCTGATCCATCTAGCTTCATAACAAAAAAAAATAGTTTTTCCAAGAAAGATGTATGTAAAGTAAAAAATCAGACAAGAAAATACTTATTTTCTCCCCAACTTGACCATATGTTAAAGAATGAAGGGTTTGTCCTTTGGTACCTGAGAGAGTAATTATTTAGTGTATGAATGAATATTGTGTGTGATTTTTTGTTGTCACAGATATTTAAGCTTAAGACTAAACAATCAATACTTTGAGACTTTGGAGTTAGAATTTGGAATACAGTCAATCCCATTTTAGGTTTTTCTTGACACACCACGCAGTGTGTATGGGGCCTCTTTCTGGCTGGAACTGACCCATAGCTGATGATATCTGAAAGGTCCCTTGGAGACACAAAGAACTAAGCATTACAGAAAATGTTTCACAGCAAATGCTTGCAGAGGAACATGTTTCTTTACCATTTTTACATTTCCAAGAAGGGAAAGAAAGGGACTGGCCGAGATGCTATTTGATCCACAAGTGTGGCTTAACAGTGATACGTAAACTATAATCACTATTGTATCTACAATTAAGATAAAAGCCAAGGTGTTATTTATTAAGGGCATTGCCTTGATAATTGATAATTATGGATTATTGATAATAGTGTGTTCCCAGTACCCTGAGGTGAGAAAGTGACAGGTAAATGCACTGAGCTGCACCTGTTTGTGGCCAGTCACCAAAAACAAGCTTGTTTACACAAACTAGCCATTTAATTTTCTTCACATGTCTCTTATTCAGCCCAGGAAACTGTGACAATAAAGCTAATTAATGTAATTCTGGGAAGGATACATGAGAAGTCACTTAAAACCATTTTTGCGTTCTCTGTGGATTCTGGTTGTTAGACCTTTGTTGGAAATATAACTTGCAAAAATCCTCTCCCATTCTGAGGGCTGTGTATTTGCTTTACTTAGTGTGTTCTTGGCAGTGCAGAAGCTTTTTAATTTGATCAGATCCCAGTAGTGTATTTTGGATGTTGCTTCAATTGCCCAGGATGTCCTCCTCATAAATTATTCTCCCAGACCATTTTTTTCAAGCATTTCCCCTGCACTCTCTCTAAGAATTTTTATAGTTTCATGTCTTAAGTTTAAGTCCTTTAACCAGTGAGAATCAATTTTTGTTAGAGGAGAAAGGTTTTACAGGTCGCCAGTCAATTCACACAGCACTATTTATTGAATAGGGAATTTTTCCCCTAATTTATATTTTTAATAGGCTTATCTAAAATCAAATGATGATTAGTGTCTAGGTTCACCTCTTGGTCTTCAATTCTGTTCTTCTTAGTAAAGTAAATGGAAAAAAAAATATCCAATGTACTCAGTACTACTGTGAAACCAATTTATAATCACTTACATGTGCATATGAAAAATGAAACACAACTACAGCCTAGGATGAAGAAGGGAAGGGGAGGGAGAGTGGAAGGGGGGGTGGGTTGATAGAGGGAGGGTCAATAGGGGGACCACACCTATAGAGCATAACAAGTTGGACCTATCAAGTGTAGAACACAAATGTATGAACGCTGTAATTGAGTAAAAGTGGTGAAAGCTATGTTGATTAACAGCATGTAAGCACTCCAATTTGTACAAATAACACATCGAATCCCATAATGGCATAAATGTATGATCTATGTACAAACGACTTAATAAACAAAACAATTTTTGCTTACTTAACACAGCAAGTACTACATTTTTCATTTGGAAGTGTGTTTACTTTCCTCCCTTTCACACAGCCTGCTTACAAAATGTAAAAGTGAATTTGCATTCTATGCGCTAGTCGGAGACCACCAGGCCGGTTGCGGTTGCGGAGCCCCCAGGTGCGCGACCGCCGGTGCGTGTCGGGGAAGGTGCAGTTTAAACACCTAGCCGTGCCACCCCTTCCGCAGCTCCACACCAGTTGGGCCTACGAGGAGCAGTCTGCCCGCAAGGCCGGCGTTTGGGTGGAAGGTGGGAAATGGAGGATTCCTCAGAGTGCGGAGCAGGGTGAGGCCGGGCGCCCTGGGCATGGATTTGTGGGTGTCAGAGGGTTGGCGGTAACCAAGGGCTGGGGCGGACGGGCGGCACATTGGAGAGTGGGCGCCCTCGGGACGGGCCTGGAGCTCACGGCTCCCCAGACCCTCCAGATGCGCAGCCAGGACCCTAGTCCAGCGCGCAGCTCTGAGCTGGTTCTGGTTCGGAGAGTGGGTGCGGACAGGACAGCAAGAGAATGGGGGGAGAGTGGCCTGTACACGTGCCGAGCTGCCGCTGTGGCTGGTCACTAAGAACAAACTTGTTCACACTAACTATTCGTTTAACTTTCTTTACATGCCTCCCATTCAGGACCTTTCAGGGGCAGGTGAGGTTCTCCAGGCTCATAGAGCTGCAGTGACCTCTCTCGGGTCCCACCAGGCGGGCCTGGAGCCCCCCGGGTTTGACTCCAGAGCCCTGGCTCAGATACCAGCTGCTGGTCTGGCAGATGAGGAGGGGTCAAGTGAACAGTGAGGAATCTGCAGGGTTGAGAGGGTCCCATTTGTTATGTTGCCTCTCTCCAGGAAGGCCTTGAGGAGCCCATAGCATCCCGGGTCTCCCTTCAGGGTTTCAGGAGCCTACTTGACAGGAGTTGGCTGCTGTGACCGGTAGCGCTGTCCCAGGGTGGCAAAAGTGAAACCTGCCAGCACCCTGAGCTCGGGCTCTGGCCTTCCGAACTCTTCAGACGTTGCTTTACGCTGTGTGAGCCACCTGAGGTCCTTTTCAATGCAGAGACCCCAGAGATACAGACAGGCCTCAAGTACAGTGAGGAGCAGCAACAGACTGGTCCCTGTCCTTCTAATGTTAGAGCCTGTCTTCCTACCAGCTGACAACAGTTTTCATGTTCATCTCCTGTTTAAACACTTCCCCGTTTCCCTGTTGCCAGAAGCGTTTAATTCTCCACAGGTGAAAGCCATAGTACCCATTTTCTTGGTAAGGCTGGTAAACTAAGAACAGTCTGTTCATTTTTAAATAGCTGTGGAAGAGAGTCAAAAAATTTCTTTATTATACTATTTCTTTTATTAAATCATAGCTGTGTACATTAATGCATTTATGGGGTACAATGTGCTGGTTTTGTATATAATTTGAAATACTTTCATCAAACTGGTTAACATAGCCTTTATCTCACTTTCTTAATTGTAGTGGTAAGATATTTATACTCTACACTTAGTAGAGTTGACATATACCCTTGTAAAATGCACCATAGGTGTGGCTTCTTAGCAAAGTATCTCAAGGATGGAAGAAAAAAGTATCCAATGTACTCAGCTCTACTGTGAAACCAATATATAAGCACTCACACTTCCATATGAAAGCTATTGCCCAACTATAGCCCAAGATGAAGGGGAAGGAGGAGGGGAGGGTGAGAATGGGTGGAGGGAGGGTAATTGGAGAGTCAGATTTTTTTGTGAAACACAAACTGTATGAAATTCAGACATCACTGGCTGTAAATAGAACATAGCTTGTCCATTCTCTTATCATGCACCTCTGCTTTCATGTTAGAATCAGCAAAGTTGTTTCTAATTGTTTCTAGTTTTAGCAGCATAAATGTTGCCTACAAAGCTATGATTATTTACTGTTAGCTCTTTACAAAGAAAGGTAGCCAACACTTGGAACCTGAAGCTAGAATTCAAAACTCTTCCAGGTTGGACCTGCCACCTTTCCTCCCTGACTGCATGTCACTGTTCATCTTCTCTAACTAAACTGTAGCACTGATCAGTTTCTGCATCCACATCATTCTCTCCTACCCCAGTGTGCAGGCACTGGTTGAGCCAATGTCTCAGGATGTCCTCTGTCACATATCTAAACCTACTGTGCTTTGCCACATCCATTTCTCCACTCCTATACTTGCTGAGTCCCCCTTCATGCTTTCCTATTGAGGTAGATGCTGATCTTGCCTTTCTGGGAAGGAGCTCTGTGTTTTGTTCACCACTATATCTCTACTGGTGTATAGCAGGTGCATAAACATCTGCTGAATGAATGAACCCAGGGCTAACTTGAGTTCTTCCACACTCAAAAACACTGATCTCTTGTACAGAGCTCTTGTCATCTGCCCCTTCATATCTCAGGTATTCAGTTATGCCGGATTGCCCAGGTGACTGGGGCTGGTGGCTCCTTGTGTCTCTCTTCCTGCTGAGGTGGCACAGCCACGCTGAGATGAGCGTCTTGGTGAACAAGACCTCCTTTTCTTCTCTTGTAGAAAGCCTGCCTCTGCTGGATCTGGCATGGTTGGTGGAGCCAGAAAGAAAGAAGCACACAAGGTGAGAGAGAGCAGGATCCATTTAAATAAAGTGCAATTTCTTTTTTCTTTGAATGCTTTTGATGGAAGGAAAAAATAGGCCGTAGAAGGGGGTTATCGCTTTACTGCCTCATGGTCACACTTCTGGAGATTCTGAGTGTGGCCATTCTAGCCCCCTGATGAGGAATGTGGCATGAGATGGTTGTGATCATTTTGGACAGTGAGGTCCCTCTCAATCATGGAATTCATGAGCTGTGTCCAGGGCACATCTTTTGGAAGGCAGACGTGGAAAGCATGAGTTGAAATTAGTTTCAGGCCAGGGGTGGTGGCTCATACCTGTAATCTCAGCACTTTAGGAGGACAAGGTGGGATGATCACTTGAGGCTGGATGTTTGGGGATCTGTGAACTATGATGAATTCAGTTTACTTTAACCCAGGTAACAGAGCAAGACTGTTTCAAAACTAAATAAAATCATAGTCTCAGTATTAGTCTTATGGTGATGCCCATAGGTTTGGTTTTCCCATGTGGGTCTGAGGTCACTGTTAACAGCCCCTACACATCACTGACTCTCAGCAGAACATGGCTTGGATGGTAGATTTTTTGGTCTATCGTTGAAAGTCCAGACTATAACACAACGAAGTATTTCTCAATGAGTGCTGTGTGGCTTTGCCCAATTTACAGAACTTAGAGTAGGAATTTAGCTCCAAAGCTAAATTCTGTGTTCCCACATTGCTTGTTAATCTTGTGCTTAATACTTACTGCATTTGTGTGCTGTCTAGTTCTTAGACAGAAGCTGTTAATATGTTCTTTGCTGCATCATTACTTCTGTGGAAAATCCAGCCCTGTTTTAAAACAAACAGATGCATCCTAGTTTTCTAGAAACTTGAAACTGATTTTCAACAGTGACCTCAGACCCACATGGGAAAACCAAACCTATGGGCATCACCATAAGACTAATACTGAGACTATGATTTTATTTAGTTTTGAAACAGTCTTGCTCTGTTACCTGGGTTAAAGTAAAGTGAATTCATCATAGTTTACTGTCCTAGACAGCCAGAGTCTTAGATCTTTCTCATTGAGCAACACAAGTGCTGAAGGTTTTAAAAGACCCAAAGAGAACAGGGTGCTTAGAACAGGGTGTCCTTTACCTCACCCTTCTGTCTGCACAATCCAGTAGCAGGCCGTTCTGTGGATTTGTCAGGTTTCTGGCAGCAGTATGCATCCTGGGTTCTCAGGGTGCTTTTGGCCAAAGAATGACCAGATGTTGGTGTAAGGCAAGCATGGAACAAAGTTTATTGAGGGTGAAAAAGATAGGTTTATAGAGTAAGAGGAAGATATAGTCTAACACACATAGACCATGAATGGGCCTCCATTGTCAAAATAAGAAAAGGCTTTGGTTATGGTTGAGGGTTCTGTTTTATACTGCCTGGGTTAGACCTACCTCCTGATCCAGAGGTTACCTTGGAACCAAAGTATTTTTGTGCATGTTGAACTCTCGTGAGCCTCTCTGAAAGCCCATGTGGGGGGCTGTGGACCACAATGTAGCATTAACCCGATGACATGGCAATTAGCCTTCAGGCTTTTCTAGGTCATCTTCAAGACTCTACTGTACCTATGTGCCTTGGCCCATGGCCTAGAAATTTCTCTACATCCTTTTGCAATTGGTGTACAGATTTCTGACTGGTAGATTGGTTGGGGGTGTGTGTTCCCTTCTTCCCAGGTGTGAGGAATCACTTGGCACAGGATTAAGGTGAGATGGGGGACCCACCCTTGTCCTGTTTCTTAAGGAGAACCAGACTTCTAGTTCCCTAATAGATTGATTCTCTCCCTGAGACCCTGCCTGGTCTTGGCCTTGACCTTTAGGTACCTCCACTGTCATTGAGCTCCTGGTTGTCACTGGCTTCCAGGCACCCACCTGCTCCATGCAAACACTCTCTCTGTAGACATGCTCAGATTGCTGACCCAGCTCTCTGGCTGACTTTGGGGTCCCTGTTAATTGTGGGGTTGCCTCCCTTTCTCTCAGGGTTGTGGCTGCAGCCCCAATGCCTAACAGAAGTATCAAATCTTGGCACAGAGTTATACTGAAAGTCATAATCACACATAACCATGCTTTTGAGCTATGTGGCATTGACCATGTCAAGACATAGGAAACCTCTGAGCTCTATAGGCACCTATTAAAGTGTGGAATACTTGGCATATTCTTGAGCACCTATTCCACATGAGATGGTAGAATATGGCAGCAAGCAAAGGGGACAAACTCCCAGGCCCTCAGGGAGCCTGATGGAGAGGAGGCTTGCAGTGTAGGAGAAACAGACACTATGGGTAAAACAAGGCTGTGCCATGATCTGAGTTTAGCAGAGCCCTGAAGGAGGGAGCAGCCAGTTGGGGGCACAGTGAGGAGTCAGGGTAGCTGAACAGAGCAAGTGGGGAAAATGTGGAGATGACAAGTTCAGAGCTGGCACAGGGCCAGAAAGTGGCCTAAAGTGCTCAGACCTGAGCTGGCGGACCCAGTGGGCCAGCCTGTCTTCACCCCCAGGGGGAAGCCTGGAGGGCTAATAAGGGGCTTTTCAGGGAGGAGCAAGCTAGTCCTGGCTGTGCTGATGGCCAGGACTGAGCATGGCAGTGGGTTCAAGAGCAGGCATCCGCGGTGGTCTTATCCAAAGGAGTCTCAGTGCAGGGTGAGTCTGAAGCTAGATTAGGGAAATTCAAAGGAAGAGAGGAAGAGGAGTTGGCAAGTGCAGGACTCTCTGGGTACTTGTGATGGGGGACAGAGAAGCAGGCAGTGGTGTGGGGTGAGCACTGAGACCTGCAGGGAGGACTTGAGGGGCTGCAGGGCACAGAGAGGGGGAGTTTCTGGGCTTCTTTCTGGGTGAGGGCTATAGTGCTCAGAATGGAGAGTTCACCCTACCCAGGTGTACGGCATCCATAAGAGGGGCAGGATATAGCCCTCAGGCATATCCAGGCATATCCAGCCCTTCAGTGGTGGAAGGGTCTCCTGAGCCCCTCATGTCTTCTCAGGGAAGCAGGAAACTGGCCAGCATCTTGGGGTCGGGGAGCAGGCACAGAAGCTGAGAGATGGGAGGAGCAGGTATAGTGGGAGGGTCCAGGGTAGTGTGGGGGCAGAGCAGAAAACTGACTGCAACCCAGGAGGCTGGGTGACAGGTGGCATTTGCTCTGTCTGCATTGCTATTAGGAGCCACCCTGAAAAGGACTGCGGCTGTCACTAGGCTATGTCTGTAGAGGCCCTGGATGCTGAGCTTGTCTCAGGGGAGGGGGCAGCGAGAGGCACCTCACTCCTGGTACCACCTCTCACTGCCCCCACCCCAGTTTGAGACCGAGGGGTGGGGGCAGTGAGAGGTGGTACCAGGAGTGAGGCCTAGACACATGCAGGTTGGGGAAGGGGCTGTTGGGATCACACTGGGAGGAAGGGGGGAGGAAGTGGGGAGGAAACCAGAGGCAGACAGCGTAGTTTTCTTTTTTCTCTTCCCTGCCTCAAGGCACTTGCTCCTTTGCTCTTGGGACATATTCCATGATCTGAGCACTTCTGGAACTCTGTGTCTCCACCCTTAGCTTGGAACTTGCATATAGCAGGTGTCCAACAAGTGTTTGTGCATACAGTATGTATCCCACAAATGTTCTTGCATGCAGTCGGTGTCCCATATGTGCTTGAACATCCTGAGGACAAGAGCAGAAGGAGCAGAGAGCAACTGCTTCTGTCCCATCACTGAATAGGGAGGGTCATAGTATCTGACTCTCTGGAGCATGGGGTCCTGGGCACTTGGGTGTTTTGATCTGGGTGTGTTGGCTCTTCTCAGCCCACTGTCATAACTGTTGTCATAAATCAATGGTGTGTCCCCACAGGCAGAAGAGTGATTGAGTCCTGTTATATGGACTATGAGAAGAAAAGGAGCAAAAAGGTAATGCACTACTCAGGTTATTCTTGAAGCAGTTCTGAACATGGTTGCAAGTAACTTGAAATTCTGAAACAATCATGCAATCTGGTGGCAGCCTGGTTCTGAAGAAAGCAGTCCAGGGCTCTTTGTCCAGGTACTTTTGAGATTGTCACCTCTTGACCGAGCTGTGAGCTTCTGTGGTGAGCAGCTTGTTGCTTTAAGCATCCTTCTTACAAAACTATTATCTCTATTGAAAGGCAAGAACAGTTTCATGTTTCAATCCATTGATTTACTTTCTGGGTTTTGAAGCTTTCTTATCCGATGTCTAGAGCATAGCCCTTGGGGCATGACTGGCATTTAAAACAATACTTTCAGGTTTTTAGAAAAGAAAACCTGTGTGAAGGGGGAAATGGCAGATTTAACTCACTCAGTATTAGAGGAAGAATTTAGTAAACTATTATCTAACCAGTCTTAAATTGTAAAAACCATTGAAATGGCACAGAACATACTTAACCTAAACGTGCTTTGTGGGAAATGTAATGAAAACCATCAGCAGACTACCCAAATACTTGTTTTCTTTCAATGAAGTTAAAGTTGGGCTATTCCTCTGTTTTCCAAATCTTGGTTTATAAAATTGACTTGAAGATTCATTTCCACTCAGTATGTCAACTGGTGGGTCTTTGACACTGTAACTGAAGATCCAGCTTGAGGGAAAAGGATATGTTTGTACAAACTGATAGTCTCCAAAGGGTCACATCCTTGGCTATCCTAATTTTAATGTTGCTATGAAGACAATTATAGCATCCCCACATGTTGTGAATGTGCTGTAAGATCTCCAAATCTTATAGATTTTCTGGTTTTTTATTCCAATTTTTTAAATCAAGGTATAATTTAGAGTTAGTGTCACCCTTTTCTGTGCAGAGTTCTGCAAGTTTTGACACAGAACCATTTCAAGGGTACAGAATGGTTCACCCTAAAATTCCTTGTGCTCTGATGGAAGAAAACTATTTCCCGCCCCTAGTCAACCACGAACCCAAATCTACAATTTTGTCTTTTCCAAAATGTCACATCAGTGGTGTCATCACACAAATATAGCCTCTTGCATCTGCCTCCTACACTTAACGGTGCCTTTTGCATACCCCCATGTGTGCTACTGCACCAGAATGTTCGTCTGTTCACCAGTTGAAAGTCATTTTGTCGGTTTCCCATTTTGATGATTATGAACAAAGCTATTGTAAATATTTCTGTGCATGTTTCTCTGTGGACATGTTTTCATTTCCCCCAAGGGTAGGTAGAAAAACTCAAACCATGTTTCCTATTCTCACATTCAATAAAACACTCCTCCAAATACAGGAGAATAAATCTGTGACCAATGCAAGAGGTGAAGGTTCCCCACCAATGATCAGTGGACACCACCCAGATGTCTTTCTATTCAATTCTGATACTATCTACCTGGAGATAGCATCATATCCCACAAGTTGAAGCCTTTGCCCCCAAGACTAGTGCCCCATGGATACTACTCAGAAGTCTGGGCCTTGGGAACTTCTACCTGACTAGCTTCAAGCTGGGGTTCTCACAAACCACCTTTTTGTGTTTGATTAATTTGCTGGAGAGCTTCACATAACTTAGGGAGACATGTTTACCAGTTGTTTGTGAAGGACACAAACTTACAAAGTCTACAGATTGAGCTGAGTGAAGCAGCTAATCTCTGGTAACCCCAGCTCCTGGTGAGGCTGAAGTGGGGAGGATAGCTTGAGGTCAGTAGTTTGAGAACAGTCTGGGCAACATAGCAAGGCCTATATCTCTAAACATTAAAAGAAAATCAGCTAGGTGTGAATGTTTATGCCTATAGTCCAAGCTCAGGAGGCTGAAGTGGGAGACTCATTTGAGGCAGTAGTTTGGGACTTCAAGGAGCTATGATTGTGCCACTGTACTCCAACCGGGATGACAGAGTAAGACCTTGTCTCTGAAAACAAACAAAAAACAAAAGGTGTAGATGAAGATATGCGTAAAACATGGAAGGGATCATGCTCTTTCTGGGCACACTAACTACTATAGGAACCTACGCTTCTTCAACCATCTGGAAACTCTCCAAACTCATCAGTTTTTATGGATGCTTCATTACATATGCATGATTGAAGCATGATGAATCATCTTGAAATGTGATTAGACAAAAAGGATATGATCTAAACCCAGCAAGTTTCCTCTTGACCTCTCTGTGTAACATTCCGGTAAAGAGATTTTACTTACTGTAACAAGGGCTGTGGGAGTTACGAGCTAAGAACTGGATGAAAACAATATTCATGTATATATACATGTGCATGTGTGTATAATACTACAAGAAAGTGCCCAACTGTTTAAGTGGATGTACCATTTTTACATTCTCACCAGGCACATAGAGTTCAGATTGGTATTTTTAAATTTTAGCCATTCTAATGGGTATGAAGTAGTATTTTAATACTACTGGTTTTAATTTGCATTTCTATAACAGTCAGTGATATCAAACATCTTTTTATGCTTTTTTTTTTTTTGCCATTTGTGTCTTTGGTGATGCGTCTGTTCAAATTCTTTGACCTTTTTTGAGTTTATTTTGCTAGCCCTTTATATGCTTTCCAAATATTTCCTTTCAGTTTGTGGCTTGTCTTTTCATCCTACTAGTATAATCTGAGGTGTAGAAATTGTTGATTCTGTTGAATTCCTTTTTACCGGTTTCTGCTTTGGGGTCTTATTGAAGATAGCTCTGCCTAATCCAAGATCACCAAGATTTTCTCCTGTATCATCTTCTATGAGTTTTATAGTTTAGGGTTTACACTTAAGTCCATGATCCACTTTAAGTTACTTTTTGTGTATGGTGTTTAGTTGTTACAACACCGTTTATCTAAATGACTTTCCTTTCTCCCATTGCATTCTCTTGTCATCTCTGTCAAAACCCAACTGTTTGAAATAATCTTTAGAACTATAGTCAAAATAGAGAATTTTATTTTATTTTATTGTCTTCATTATTAAATCATAGCTGTGTACAATAGTGCAATCAAGGGGTACAGTGTGCTGGTTTCATATACAATCTGAACTATTTTCATAAAACTGATTAACATAGCTTTCCTGGCATTTTCTCAGTTATTATATGAAGACATTTGTATTCTGCATTTAGTAAGGTTTGCCTGTACCCTTCTAAGATGCGCTGTAGGTGTGGCCCAACCAATTACCCTCCCTCCGCCCCAACCTTCCTCCTCCATTCCCTACCCTTGCCCCTTTCCCCATATTATTGTGTTATAGTTGGGTTATACCCTTCATACGACAGCTATAAATTAGCTTCATAGTAGGGCTGAGTACATTGGATACTTTTTCTTCCATTCTTGAGATACTTTTCTAAGAAGAATATGTGCCAGCTCCATCCATGTAAACATGAAAGAGGTAAAGTCTCCATCTTTCTTTAAGGCTGCATAATAGTCTATGGTATACATGTATCACAATTTATTAATCCATTCGTGGATTGATGGGCACTTAGGTTTCTTTAGTGACTTAGCAATTATGAATTGGGATGCAATGAACATTCTGGTACAGATGTCTTTGTTATAATGTGATTTTTGGTCTTTTGGGTATATACCTAGTAAAGGAATTATAGGATCAAATGGCAGGTCAATTTTTAGATCTCTAAGTATTCTCCAAACATCCTTCCAAAAGGAAGGTATTAGTGTGGATTCCCACCAGCAGTAGAAGTGTTCCCTTTTCTCCACATCCACACCAACATCTCTGGTTTTGGGATTTTGTCATGTGGGCTAATCTTACTGGGGTTAGGTGATATCTCAAAGTAGTTTTGATTTGCATTTCTCTGATGATTAAGGATGGTGAGCATTTTTT
>CAUYON010053213.1:0-10416 GCA_963573935.1 Arctocebus calabarensis | reverse complement strand
AGTCTAATTTATAATAAATTTTCTCATGAGAAAATATATATATTTTGAGACAGAATTTCACTTTGTTGCCCTCAGTAAAGTGCTGTGGCGTCACTGCTCACAGCCACCTCCAGCTCTTAGGCTTAGGAGATTCTCTTGCTTCAGCCTCCCGAGTAGCTAGGCCTACCAGGACCCACCACAACGCCTGACTATTTTTTTGATGCAGTTTGGCTGGGGCCGGTTCAAACCCGCCACCCTCGGTATATGGGTCCAGCGCCCTACTCACTGAGCCATAGGTGCCGCCCAAGTTGACCTAATTTTCATAAACCGGACACACACTGCACATGCGTACCAATATGGTCGGCCTGGTCCTTACGTTGACCACCTCCATATAATGTCTAGTTTGTTACAATCCCTTGGGTGGTCAACTTACAGAGGCTCTACTGTATAAGGTTTTATTGATTTTTTTCTCCACTATTCTGGTGGTTTTAAACTGCTTCACCATAGAGGTACCAGAAGTACGTGTAGTTTGAGAGAGAAGAGAATGAGTTAACAAAAAGGATAGGGTTCTCCTTTTCTCTCCTTTGACCCGCTTCCTCCCTCTTAGGTTCTCAAACAGAATAGCTTTCCTGTATCTGTTTTATATATTGTGGGTCTACATAACTTTTATTTGGGCAAAATATTATTCTGTTGCTTTTTTTAAAAAGAAGTTTGAAATCACTGCTACTACAGTTATAGTGCCATCAGAAACATTGTCACTCATTTTTCCAGAGTATTAAGATATTTGAGTAGTAATTAAACTAGAAACACTGTTTTTAGGTTTCCCTCACTTACTCTTAGTGTTTTGTTTTTAAAAGCTATTTAGCAGTGAGGTCACTGATATATTTTTTAACATTTCAGAACCAGAAGTATATTTTAGTTTCATTAAGGTTAATTCAGAAATTTTATGCTCTTTTTTCTAATAATGTAATTTTGGGTTTAAACATCTCTGTCTTCTTTTTTTCTAGCCATTTTAAATGAAAAAAAAGCCATTCTGCTATATGCCCTAGATTTAATATAACCTATTGCCAAAAATGTATGGATAGGGGGAGATGAAATTTTAAACGTTTTTGGTAGACATGGTGCCTATAGCTCAGTGGCTAGTGCACCAGCCACATATATCATAGCTGGCAGGTTTGAATCCAGCCCAGGCCTGCCAGATAATGACAACTGCAACCAAAAAACAGCTAGGCATTGTGGCGGGCGCCTATAGTCCCAGCTACTTGGGAGACTGAGGCAAGAGAATCGGAGGGTGACATAGTGAGATTCTGTCTCAAAAAAAAACATAATTATGATTCAATAAAATTATTAAAAAAAAAATGTTTTTGGTACAATTAATAGCTTTAAAAGACTTTTTTACCATTTCTTTTTTTCCCAGAAGAAGCAACTTGGATTTCTGAAATTACATACATATTTTAGAAGAGACTAAAAACTAGAATTTTCACAAAATAGGTATGAGAAATAAATGAATATTAATTTTTAAAAACTTTATCTCATATTATTTTAGATATAATTTTTTTTTTTTTTTTTTTTTTGCCAGGGCTGGGTTTGAACCCACCACCTCCAGTATATGGGGCCAGCGCCTTACTCCTTTGAGCCACAAGCGCCGTCCTATTTTAGATATAATTTTAATCATTATATTGTTTGTGGAAGAAATGATGAAAGCCACCTAGAAACAACAGTATTTCCTTGAAGCACTTGTTTTCATTTTATTTCTTGAACCATTGAAAGCAATCTCCTTTCTTAACAGGTTCAGAAGTTTATTTAAGGAGAGAACTTATTTGCTGGGGAGACAGCGTCAAATTGCGCTACGGAAATAAGCCAGAGGATTGTCCTTATCTCTGGGCACACATGACAAAATACACTGAACTAACTGCGACTTATTTCCAAGGAGTGCGTCTTGATAACTGCCACTCAACACCTCTCCATGTCGCTGAGGTACAGAAAAATAATTCATCTACATGGAGGAAAGAGTCATTGTACTGTCTGAGCTTTCACTAAGTAGGCTATGCAAACACAAATTTCCTTTTATGCACAGATTCCAGTATTGATGTGGTAGTAATAGTTAACACTTATATAATTTGCATAATTTTAACATGAGCTTGTTAGGGAATTCTGGGCTATAAAATATTTAACAGGTTAATTTTTTAACTTTAAGAGAAGTCGATCATATTGTCTTTGGTAATATATAGCATAACCATATTGTCTACTGATAATATAAGAAATATTACTATAATTTGTCTAATTTTTAGATTGCTTTCGGTAAATATTAGCAGCAACTGTAAAGATGAATAGCGTATTACACATTATAGTGATTTTTTTTTTTTTTTGAGACAAAGAGTCTCACTATGTCACCCAGGCCTGAATGCAGTAGTATCATCATTGCTCACAGCAACCTCAAACTCCTGGGCTCAAGTGATCCTTCCATTTCAGCCTTCTGAGTAGCTGGGACTACAGGCACATGCCACTACACACAGTGACAGAGTCTTTTTTTTTTTTTTTGAGACAGAGTCTCACTTAGTCACCCTGGTAGAGTGCTGTGGTGTGACAACTCACAGCAACCTCAAACTCTTGGGTTTAAGCACTTTTCTTGCCTCAGCCTCCAAAGTAGCTGGTACTACAGGCGCCTGCCACAACACCTGGCTATTTTTTGTTGTTGTTGTTGTTATTGTTGCAGTTGTCATTGTTGCTTAGCTGACCCAGGCCAAGTTTGAATCCGCCAGCCTTGGTTTATGTGGCCAGCACCGTAACCACTGTGCTACGGGCACTGAGCTTTGGTGGCAGTCTTAACTTTTGCCTAGGCTGCTCTCAAACTCTTGGCCTCCAGCAATCCTCCTGCCTCAGCCTCCAAGATATTAGGATTATAAGTGTGAACTATAATGTCCAGCTGTTTTTTACAGTAACTTTTGAATAATGCCAATACTTAATAGTATTTCTACCTAATACAGTTTTATAAATAAACATAATTTTTTATCCAGCTTCCTGGTAACAGATGTCACTTAGGTGTTCTTTGTAAATGGATGCTTATATATATAATTTCTTTTTTTTTTTTTTTTTTTTTTGTGGAGACAGAATCTCACTCTATCACACTCAGTGGAGTGCCGTGGAGTCACAGCTCACAGCAACCTCCAGCTCTTGGGCTCAAGTGATTCTCTTGCCTCAGCCTCCCAAGTAGCTGGGACTACAGGCGCCCACCACAGCGCCCGGCTAATTTTTTTTTGATGCAGTTCGGCCAGGGCTGGGTTTGAACCCGCAGCCCTCGGTATATGGGGTCGGCGCCCTGCTCGCTGAGCCACAGGCGCCGCCCATCTATATAATTTCTATTTCTGTAATATTAAAGTACTATTAAAATGTATATATTTCAAGTCCTGTGGTAAAACATTGATTTGATTTGAAGGGATTTAGTGAACTTAATTAAGTTGGTAGAAAATTATTTAGCTCCAAAAGATGGCAGGGTTTATTTTTATTATTCTTTTAGCAACAGTAAAAATATGTACACTTGTGAAATTGTTACAACATTAGAGCAAAAAAGAATGTGAAAATTCAATTTGCTTAATTCTAAATTACAAATTTTTTTAGGATTTTACTTGTTAGCTGATGAAATTTCAAATATTTCATAAATGTTTGTGTGTATGTTATGTTAAAAAGAATTTTGGGGCTAGTGTCTCATGCCTGTAATCCTAGTACTCTGGGAGGCCAAGGCAGGTAGATTGCTTGCTTGAGCTCAGAAGTTCCAGACCAGCCTGAGCAAGAGTGAAACCCCGTCTCTACTAAAAATAGAAAAAATGAGCTTGGTGTCATGGTGGGAGCCTGTAGTCCCAAATACTCAGGAGGCTGAGGCAAGAGCATTGCTTGAGCCCAAAAGTTTGAGGTTGCTGTGAGCCATGATGCCACAGCACTCTATCCTAGGGCAAGAGAGTGAGGCTCTGTCTCACAAAAAAAAATGTTTTTTGGAACCACAGTGATTTCTGATATAAGCCAGTATTTTCTGATTATCAGCTAGATCATTAGCACCAGTGTTAAATGTAAATTATACAAGTGGAAATTGTGAGGTGTAAGAGTTTAAGAGTTTATCTCCATTTGTGGAAAAGGCTAGCTTCAGTCTGGTCAGTCAGACTTAATTGTTGCAACAGCTAAATAATTTACCAGTAAAGAATTTATCAATAATGGCTCGGCGCCTGTGGCTCAACGGGCTAAGGCACCAGCCACGTACACCTGAGTTGGCGGGTTTGAATCCAGCCCCCCGGGCCCGCCAAACAACAATGATGGCTGTAACCAAAAAATTGGCCGGGCGTTGTGGCGGGCGCCTGTAGTCCCAGGTACTTGGGAGGCGGAGGCAAGAGACTCGCTTGAGCCCAGGAATTGGAGGTTGCTGTGAGCTGTGATGCCACGGCACTCTACCCAGGGCGACAGCTTGAGGCTCTGTCTCAAAAAAAAAAAAAAAGAATTTATCAATAATAACTTAGTCAACTGCCTAGAAATTAACAGTCTGATGAAAGATATTAAAAACAAACAGAAAACAGGAGGAAAGCCTGATAGAATTGCAGTGTTAATGGCTTACATATTTTAATATGATACTAAATATTTTTCTTTTTTCCCCTTATGTCTCTCTATATTTGTAAAATCTAATCTTCCTTTTTACATGTTTTATTCTCTTTACAAATTCTTATTTCCTATGTGTATTGGTGTGTTTGATGTTTTCTCACATATGCACAATGAAAAATGTTTGGAAATTCTTGAATTTCCATTTTTTTCTTGCTATATATTTTCTTATGTCAAATCCATGCCAATCTTGTCTCCTTCCCTTTCTCTGACTTTGCTTTTCTCTTTCTGTTCCATTTATGTCTGTGCTTTTTGCAGTACATGTTGGATGCTGCTAGAAAATTGCAACCCAATTTATATGTAGTAGCTGAACTGTTCACAGGAAGTGAAGACCTGGACAATATCTTTGTTACTAGACTGGGCATTAGTTCCTTAATAAGAGGTAGGCTTGTTGGAGTGTATTTCTCATCTAAAACTTCAGCTTTTGTTTAAGTAGATTAAAAGGTACCTAATAACTTTATTTAAAATCCTTAATAATTTTTAACACAGTATATGAAGTTTCCTAATATAATTCAGTCCATTTTTATCATTAAGAATTTCTACTTTGGGGTAAAATACTTCACTTCAGATTGAAAAGTCAGTGGTATAAACTGATGACTTGCAAACAAACCATTTTTTAAGTTGATGAAAAAAATATTATATAAATATATTTTCATCCCCTATAGGATATATGGTGCACGGTTTTAAGTTTTTATGATATTGTATAGCTTACATCCTAAGGAACAACAGATGTTCCCTTTTCCTGACATGAGCCATTTCTCCAATAAGACTTTTTTGTCACTTAAACTAATGAACATTTGTTTAAAATAATTGCTTTACGCAGTAGTACTTTTGGTAACATTGATGTGGTCTTTATTTTGTAAATCAGTCCGAGTGAGAAATCTAATCTCTCCTTGGACTTAAATAATGAAGATTGTTAAAATATTCTGTAATGTTCTGCAGAGGCAATGAGCGCCTCTAACAGTCACGAAGAGGGCCGACTAGTTTACCGATACGGGGGAGAACCTGTTGGATCCTTTGTTCAGCCCTGTTTGAGGCCTTTGATGCCAGCTATTGCACACGCCCTGTTTATGGATATTACCCATGATAATGAGTGTCCCATCGTGGTAAGCATCAGTCATCTTCATGTACTTAATTATTTTGCTAAATATTCTGGTATGTAGCTCTCTGATAATAAGTGACAATAATGTCCATATTCTTCAAAAAAATATCTTAGATTCATAAGTGATTGTAGCACATAGTTTTTACAATGTTTTCTTTAAAAACAAATTAATGGACCTTATAAAATATATTTGTGTAATTATCCTTTTCCTTCATTATGCCGTAGAATGTAAATGCTTGCTTTGTTGTTGCTTTCCAGCATAGATCAGCATACGATGCTCTTCCAAGTTCCACAATTGTTTCTATGGCATGTTGTGCCAGTGGAAGCACAAGAGGCTATGATGAATTAGTACCTCATCAGGTTGGTTTATATGTTGTTTTTTTAAATCTACATGGCTAACAGCTTTGAGCATTGTTATCGAAAGCTCTCGTTGTAATTAAAATGTATATATGGCTAAATTTTACCTCTCTCCAGATTTCAGTGGTTTCTGAAGAAAGATTTTACACGAAGTGGAATCCTGGAGCATTGCCATCAAATACAGGTGAAGTTAATTTCCAGAGTGGCATTATTGCAGCCAGGTGTGCTATCAATAAACTTCATCAAGAGCTTGGAGCCAAGGGTTTTATTCAGGCAAGGACCTAAATTTTATCAATATGTTTTTTACGGTTCAATTTCAGAATGAGCCTTTCCAGTTTGAGCACCAGTTTTTAGTTGGAGCCCTAACCTAGTTGCTGTTTCTCTTTCTCAGGTGTATGTGGATCAAGTTGATGAAGACATAGTGGCAGTGACAAGACACTCACCCAGTATCCATCAGTCTGTTGTTGCTGTCTCTAGAACCGCTTTCAGAAATCCTAAGACTTCATTTTATAGCAAGGAAGTGCCTCAAATGTGCATCCCTGGTAAAAACAATCTAAATATTATTACAATTATATTAAATTATGTTATAATGTTATGTTAAATTGTGATTATATGCCATGTATCTTATAACACAGTATAGCCACTTGTGATGTCACACACCTGTAGTTCCAGCTACTTGGGAGACTGAGGCAGAAAGATTGCTTAAGCCTAGGAATGGATGGGAGGTTTAGGGAGCTATGATGACTAGCCCAGGCGACAGAGCAAGATTCTGTCTCAAAAAAAAATTACATTATTATCTTAAATTTTGTTTTGTTTTGTTTTGAGACAGAGTCTCACTCTGTGCTGCAAACTAGGGTGCTGTGGCATCATAGCTCACAGCATCCTCGAAGTCTTGGGCTTAAGCAATCCTCTTGCCTCAACTGGGACTAGAGGCAGGTTTCAGCTATATTTGTTGGCATCATTTCTGCTAAATAGACTTGAAACTATAGATGTGCATCACTATGCCCAGATAGTTTTTTTTTTTTCCTCTGTTTTTAGTAGAGACAAGGTATCGCTTTTGCTCAGGCTGGTCTCAAACTCCTGAGCTCAAGCAATCTACCCACCTTGGCCTCCCAGATTACTACGTTTACAGGAGTGAACCATTGCACCTGGCCATTACCTCAAGTTTTGTTTTTGATCATTCTTAAAACATTTCCACTTGTCAACCCACAAAATTGTGATTTTAATTATGTTAAATGTTTCATATTTTGTTACTTTGGTATTCTATTTTTAGTATAGTTAGTGTTAGTAGTGTTATTCTTTCAGTTTGGACTATACAGTAAGAATAATTTATTTTGAATAATCTTGGTGTATATTTCTAGTGGTAGAACTTCTGGATCAAAAGGTACTATTATTTCCAGATTAATGGCTTAAAGCTTAAGTTATTTAAGCAGTAAAATTGAAATTTTATATATGCTTTGATCCAGCAAATCTACTACTAGGTATATATCTGAAAAAATTTCATGCATATCTATTTTAATCTGCAAGATTCAGGAATATTGATTGCAACATTATTTATAATAAAAATTAGAGACAACTTTCATAGAATGAATGTATGTTCATATATTCATACAGTAGAATTTTATTTGGCATTTGAAATAAATGTGCTAGAGATAATATAGCAATGTGAATGAATCTAAAAAATAATGTTGACCCATAGAAAGCAAGTTGCCAAAAAATACATAAAACTTGAAAGTATGGAAAATAACATATGCTGTTTAAGGATGTAATATACATATGTAATAAAATGTCAAGAATAATGAACACCAAACTGTTAAGTATTAGTTACCTTTCAAAGAGAAAAAAGGGTACACAGAGACTTCACTTGTATTTGTAAATTTTTCATAACTGAGGTAGCAGTACCTGGGTTTTTAAAAAAAATTCTCTACTTTTTTATATTTCTAAATATTCTAGTTTTTTAAAAATGTAATCAGCTTTTCAAATTATTTACTTCCCTCTGCTCAAAACTAGGAAGAGTATAGACTATTTCCTAGAGCTAAGCCATTATTATTGAAGATCTTTTTTCAAATAAAGCTTTTTCAGTTAAGTTTTTTTTTTGTTTGGGGCTTTTTTTTTTTTTGAGACAGACCCTCAAGCTGTCACCCTGGGTAGAGGGCTGTGGCATCATAGCTCACAGCGACCTCCAATTCCTGGGCTGAAACAAGTCTCCTGCCTCCGCCTTCTAAGTAGCTGGGACTACAAGCGTCCGCTACAACACCCGGCCATTTTTTGGTTGCAGCCACCATTGTTGTTTGGCAGATCCGGGCTGGACTCGAACCCGTGAGCCTCAGGTGTACGTGGCTGGCTCCTTAGCCTGTTGAGCCACAGGCGCTGAGCCTTTTGTTTTTTTTTTAAACAGTCTCACACTGTTGCCCTCAGTAGAGTGCCTTAGCATCACAGCTCACAGCAACCTCAAACTCCTGGGCTCAAGTGATTTTCTTGCCTCAGCTTCCCAAGTAGCTAGGACTACAAGTACCTGCAACAATGCCTGGCTACTTTTAGAGATGGATCTCGCTCTTGCTCAGGCTGGTCTCAACCTTTGCTTAGGCTGGGGTCGAACTCCTGAGTTCAGGCAATCTATCCTCCTTGGCCTCTCAGAGTGCTAGGATTACAGGTGTGTGCCACCTGGCCTGGCCTAATTTTTTTTTTTTAAAGCACATATGAAAAATGCATTCTGAATAAAATCATCTACTTTTAGACTGTTTTATATTTTTTAAGTTAATTGGTATGTTATTTTCAACTCTGAGTTAGATGATTAGAATCTAAGTTAGCGATTCCTAGTTTCAGATGGTTCTACATAAAAGTTTGTTAAAATTTTTATATATTCTTAGGCAAAGTTGAAGAAGTAGTTCTTGAAGCCAGAACTATTGAGAGAAATACAAATCCTTATAGGAAGGATGAGAATTCAATCAATGGAATGCCAAATATCACAGTAGAAATCAGAGAACATATTCAGGTATTTGGAACTCTCAACTTACTAGTATGTTTAATCTCTAAGGACGTCAGAATTATTGATTGAATTGATTTTTTTAATTTAATTTTTTTCCAAGCTTAATGAAAGTAAAATTATTAAACAAGCTGGAGTTGCCACAAAAGGGCCTAATGAATATATTCAAGAAATAGAATTTGAAAACTTGTCTCCAGGAAGTGTTATTATATTCAGGTATGTTAATTGAGGTTTAAACTGTTGACTCTGTTTATATTTAAAATAGTTTGCATATTGTCTTAATTTTGAATGAATTTGCTCCTAAAAATGAACCATGTTTTATTAATATTTTCAGAGTTAGTCTTGATCCACATGCACAAGTCGCTGTTGGAATTCTTCGAAATCATCTGACACAGTTCAGTCCTCACTTTAAATCTGGGAGCCTTGCAGTTGAGAACTCAGATCCTATATTAAAAATTCCTTTTGCATCGTAAGTATGCCTTGTTTTATAATGAGTTGCCACTTTAATAACTGATAAGTTACACTTAGGCTGATTTGAGCAGTTTTAAGGGTGCTCTGTATCCTTGCTCCTGGACGTGTACCAGTGTGTCAGCATGAAAAGCAGTAAGGTAACATTTTACCTTACTGCTTTTCATTCATGTGTGTGCTCAGATGTGACCTGTTGGTAACATTTTACCTTACTGCTTCTCATTCGTATGTGTGCTCAGATGTGTACTATGCTGTGCTTGTGAAGTCTCTTTAGATATTGATACATGAATGCCTACATGCATACACACACACACACATGTCTGCATCTATCTGTGTACACTCAAGGTTTAGACGTGGGTTTAACTTCAGCCTCATCATTATCAATATGATCTTGGATAAATTCTTTAAAACTTTTTTTTTGAGACACAGCCTCAAGCTATCACCGTGGATAGAATGCTGTGGCATCACAGCTCACAGCAACCTCCAGTTCCTGGGTTCAAGCGAGTCTCTTTCCTCTGCCTCCCAAGTAGCTGGGACTACAGGCGCCTGCCACAACACCCGGCCATTTTTTGGTTGTAGCCGTCATTGTTTGGCAGCCTGGGCTGGATTCGAACCCGCCAGCTCAGGTGTACGTGGCTAGCGCCTTAGCCCGTTGAGCCACAGGAGCTGAGCCAGAAAAGGGCTTCAGTTGTTTTTTTTTTTTTGGCCAGGGCTGGGTTTGAACCCACCACCTCTGGCTTATGGGCCGGCACCCTACTCGATGAGCCACAGGTGCCGCCCAAAACTTTCTTCATCTCAGTTTTACATCTGAAAAATGGGGCTTGTAATAGTAACTACCTGTTAGGTTTTGTGCCGATCAAATAGGATAACACATATAAATCAC